>BPTQ01000006.1:117578333-117710110 GCA_019973895.1 Chrysanthemum seticuspe | reverse complement strand
GTTGCTTGTAAAATCAATCAGGATCAGAGTTTTCGTATTAATTCGCAAAAACTCAATTGATGACTTCAACACTTTTAATGTTTCAAAAATGAGTCATTGATTGAGGGGGAGAATGTTTTTAAATCTATATCATCTAACGAGCTTTCTTAATTATCCTACGTGCTTAATTAAAAATGATATTTTCCTGTGTCAAAGGACTAGGAATTTAGGATATGATTGTTAGGTTTAGATGATTAGAGTTTGATTAACACATAAACCCCATGCCTT
This sequence comes from Chrysanthemum seticuspe, assembly GCA_019973895.1. NCBI lineage: Eukaryota > Viridiplantae > Streptophyta > Magnoliopsida > Asterales > Asteraceae > Chrysanthemum > Chrysanthemum seticuspe. The sequence goes on along the minus strand of BPTQ01000006.1, from coordinate 117,709,843 downwards.
ATATGATCTGATTGTTATGTTGAATTGACTTTAATTAGTCGATTGCTGTTATGGGTGATGTCGACCACCATATATCTGTATGTGTGTTCACTAACGTATGCAGGTATATTGGTTATAAAGATGTTCCTGATCCGGATCCCACTATTGACGATGATTGGATGCCGAAAGGAAAGGGTAACGATATCTTGGGTTGACAAATGAAGAAACGGAGCTTAACTGGACTTCAATGGAGAGTTGGCATGAAATGCAACGTAAGAGGTCTTACTGCATCAGCAGATGGTTTTCTTCAGCAAGTGAAGAAACGGAGCTTAATTGGACCTCAGTTGTCATTCAAAATGCAACGTAAGAAGAAGTCTCACTGCATTTGCAGAGGGTTTTCTTCCAACCCTACAGCAACAACAACGGAAGCTTCTCAACCACTAACGTATCTTTGTGCAGGATACCATTTTTAAACAATTTTCTAAAAACTTTGATTAAAATTGTTTTGAAAATGGAAAAATATTGTTTTTGAAAATAAATTGAACTAAATTTTGAAAATCACCGGACTTCATTTTATCAAAACTTGAGTCACTCAATTATCGACTACGGTCATGGATTGAGGGGGAGAGTGATTTAGAATAAAATATTTTCAAACAATATTTCTTCACAAAAGTTCCGTCTTGTACGATAATAAGTGGTGATCTAAAGATTTAATGTTATGTCATGGTATGATTTTTTCTTTAGAATCAAGGTCTTTCAAAATGAAATTTTTTCTGTTCTTGTTTGATTGTGAAATTGTTTTGTTTTACTTAAAAGATCTCTTAAAAACTATCATACCTGACACTAACAATCTTTAATGTCTTAAAATGGTCCTTATCTGTCATCTTTCAAAATTGAATCTTGCCACGTCTTTCCCCAAATTTTTCTAAATAATTTAAATCAGATGGGATCACAAATCTCAAATGGTTTGATATTTTTGATCAAGGGAGAGATCGTGAGTTAAATCTCTTATCTGTTTAAATGGAATTGGTTTTAGTCCTTTCAAGGCACTCCTGCCTCCATGTGCCAAACAATTTCATACACAATGCACATGTTGAGGAGGAGGATTTATCCAAAAACATGATGAGTATTTAAACCAGGCCACATATTCTCCCATGTTTTATAAACCGTATTAAATCACTTGGGATCCAAAATCTCAAAGGGTTTGATATTTTTGATCGGGGGAGAATTTGTGATTTAATAATGAAATTTGATAAAAGTTGATCGTTTTGATTCAGTTGTGCAAGCTGCTCTCTCATATGTGCTAAACGCTTTCGAATCTCGAAGCACATATTGAGGGGGAGCAAAACCATCGAGGTACAAAAGTTTTTTAAAAAAGATTATAAAGTACCTTGATTGTGTTTTCAAATGGTTTCTTAATGAATTTTGTGATTGTGGATGTGCTTCAAAAGAACTCTTGCCTCTATGTGATAAAAATGATTTAAAAAATCCTATGCACATATTGAGGGGGAGAATTTTACCATGAAAATCAAATGGCTTTTTCGTATGAAAATTGTGATCAAAGAAAATATTTCAAAGTCCTCTTGCCTCCTTGTGCTAAACAATTTTTAAATCATACGCACATGTTGAGGGGGAGGTTTTCTAAATGATCAAAACTATTAGGGTACAAAATGCTTTGATCTCGTTCACAAGTACCTTGATTGTTTTTCCAAATGATTTTTCAATTGGTTTCAAGGAAGAATGAACTGTACCAAAAGACCGACCATTTTACTTTATGCATGGAGTTATAAGGATGGTGAGGTTAGGTATTTGTTCCCACGATCCGCCAGAACCGGAGGGATCTTCCCAGGGATAATCCACTAGATAGTGTAGAGTCCTTAGGAATATTGAAAAAAGGAGAAAAATGAGAAATGGGAAGAGTGCGGACTGAGACAGAGCTAGTACTGGAATAAACCCAACAAGGTTCTAGTTATGAAGTCTCGGTAAGCACTGAAGGGGTTGAAGAATGAAAAAGAACTGAATGTGAAAAAGGGTGAAAAGAAATAGCCCTCCATCAATTCAACCTTAGGGCAGAAACCGGGTTCAATTCATATGCTACTGGTGGTTACTAAGGTAACACTGGTATTGAAGACAAGACATCATGGACCCAGTGATGCACTGCACTAAACTTCCTAAACCACTCAAGTTCCTCTTAAAAGGGCTTGTTTCATTCTCACGGGGAACCGACATTATCTATCGACTTTCTCTTAGAGATTGTTGATATTGAAGAAGGAGACCCTCTCCCTAGTCTCCGGCAAAGGAACCAAAAATGCACTATTGAGTCTAGAGCCAAGAGATCATCCACAATATCTCGTTAGGACACTAAATTATTGAAGACTTGCTGTTTCACACAATGTGGAAAGTAAGAATATATTAAGAGTCCTACGCATTATCCTTGTGGTATTGCCAGAACATCTGAGTGATATGCTAACATATTCACAATGAAGATGGAAAGCCTTCTGGAGCCAACATCAAACAAGCTCCTGGTAGGTGGCATGTGAGATCTATTCTATAGATCAACCATGTGACAACTGGATAGAAACAATGGGGAGATTCATTCTTGAATCAACCTTGGTCCAGGAATGGAATTGACGAATACTTTTAGAAAAACCGATCGATGTGCGAATCTCTTCTTTTCACTAGCACGTCGATTGTGTACTATTTTCAAATACAAAAAGTGTTTTGATTGAAAATTGATCTTTCTCATAAAACCTTCGTCGTATTGCAAAACTCTTTATTCTAAGCAATACGCGATTGTTTTCAAATCATTTTTCATCAATCAGTGAATCTCAATTCGCTGGTTCACTCACTCCGTGTTGTCTTCTTTGAGACGTTCCGGTTTGAGAACAGCTAGAACAGCTGCGAAACCCTGTCAAGGAGATTCTTAGGAATCCTACCTGATCACAGGCAGTATTTATACTGATCAACGGGGAACCGTGGGCCGTGTACCTCAATTCAACGAAAGTGATCAAAGACACTTTCGTGCGCTTTATTGTTAACTGTTGTTTGCAGGTACATATGGACGGTTGCAGCTGATCAGAATTGAGGAGTCAATCCAAAGCCGCATGCTCACAGCATCCTCACTTAATTTGAAGAAATCATGACTGGTGCATATCTACATAACCTGGCTCTGATATTTCATACTATGCTTATGCTTCGCTGCTGCAAATATCATGAACCAGTAAGGCTTCCGCCACTCTGATGGAAAGATGTCATGATTCAAAAGTGTGAGCATGTCGGTCCAAAAGTCACAACTTCACATGATGGCAACACAATAAAGGGTGATCCAGAGATTTACTGTGGCTGATGATCTCAAAGAAAGCTCGAAGATCATCAAGATGTGGATCAGTTCAAAGACCTCCACTGAAAGTACAGATCAATGCGGACTTTGAAGTTGCACTACAAAAGCACAAAGATTGCGGAAATGAAGAATTCAAGTCTGCGAGCTCAAGAACAATGACAAGAATAGATTGCTAAGTTTCGAAATGTAAAACATGGGGTGACCTCCCTTAGGGGGAGATTGTTAGGAATTAGAAAATTCCATAGTGAAGTGTCGGTCACCCCAAATGTTATCTAGCTTAAGTTAGCTCGTAGACTTGTCGTTAGTTACGTTATTTATCAGTTTATTAGTTAGTCATTAGTTTAGTTTAGCGTAGTGTTTCACCGTGGAGGAAGGACGGGTCTTTACCCACCGTATCCCTGATCCACAGGCCGATAGGAGGTCGTTGAGTCTGTAAGTATAAATACCCCTTCCATGGATGGAAGGGGTGGTGCTTCATTAATCTAATACTCTACAATTTGTGTAAACCTCTAGCAAGAACACCCTCTCTCTCTCTAACTTTCTCTCTCTAATGGCTAACATGTATTTTGATCTCCCAAGACCACCCGAATCATCAAACACAATAAAATAACGATCCTACAGATCCCCATGCAATAATGGGTTCCATTTGGTTAGTAACAGTGATTGGAACACCCACATCAGAGATAGAAACATTCATATCAGAAATTGAAGCAATGGAATCATTATGAATAGATGCAGTACTAGTGTCCGTATTTGCCCTATTCAAAGTATGTTAACTTCTTAAGAGAATAGTTCTACCAGTAGGCATCCATTTTCTAGTGGGCATTGCCTGATTAATCTTATGGCCTACAGGTATCTATTGATAACCTATCTTACTAAATGTTCTTCCTGTGGACTTCCACTGTTTTCTAACTTTCTTTCGCCTTTGCCTTTTTGCCTTCTTAGCATGATATTTTGTATTGGCAATGTTAACTGGGGGTTTGACAGCATTAGACAAAGCATTCACACCACATTCATGATTAGAAACAGAATTCAAGTAGACATCATTACAAGGTTTGCAAATAGTATCAGAATTCGAATTAATTACAGTACGCCTATGGCAAATACTAGAATCAACATGATTCGTTTTATTTGGCTCAAACTTAAAGTTCCCAGGTTGGTCTTCTACTCTCTTCCAATGCACATTCTTAGCTTGCGAGGTCCTATCATTCCTTGTATTGTCTTGAGACTTTGACCTGCTTGCTTTAATGTCACTGATTACTCCTATAGAGGGAATGGGAACATTAGTTGGTTTTGATACTCTTTCCATCTCCTGTTTAGATGTGCTGGGATCTGAACTACATGCAGGCACACTAAGGTTCACTTTCTCTTAGCACAAACAGATCTGGAATCTGAACTACTTGAAGGCACACTAAGGTTCACATTCATAACATTGGGCGTTGAATGGATTTCATGCTTGGCACTAGGCATAGAACAAGGAATCAAAGGATTAACTCTCTCACCTAAGGACTTAGGGCATATTGTGATTAAGCATTCTAGAAGTTCTTGAGATCGTTCGGCATATAAGCATGCATGCCCAATTGCATTATCAAGTGGTTTCTCTAACTTATCCTCTTCAACAATCTCACGGAGACATTCTAGACAATCCTCAAGGTATGAGAAATATGTTTGAATTGCAAGTTTGTTATTCCTAAGATGAGGGGGAACATATTTCACAGACAAAGCATATCTATTACAAGAGTGAACCTTTGATACACCATTCTCCCCATTGGTCATTGGCATTTTCCCTTTTACCTGGCTTTTCAGATTCTCAATTTTCTTTTGCAATGAAGCTATTTGTTCGTTATTTTTGTTGCGAGTGACCTTTATTGATTCAAATAACTCATTGAAATGACGTTTAACCTTTTCATTTTCTTCTAGAAAACTTTCGTTTTCCTTTTGTAATGCATTTACTAAGTTTTGAAGATGAAACGTTTGAGAATTCTGAGAATCTAAAGGAGGAGGCATTTGGGAGCCTGTCACATTGTTCTTTTGACCCTTTAATTGAGAGATTTAGGCTTTCAACTTTCTGATCGTGTTACAGTGAGCTTGAATCTGTTCATCACGTTTGTTAATTTGAAAAACTGCATCAAACTCTGGAGCATCTGAGGATGTCTTGATATTTGAAGTTTTGACATTTTCTTTAAGATGTTGATATTTTAGTTGTAAATTAAAATGCTCAACCTCTAGTTTAGAAAAATGTTTAACCAAATTGTCGTGATCATCCATTTCAATTTTCTCATTTAGTTTAGAATTAGTCTTTTCAAGCTCAATGACACGAAGCTCAATGACACGATCATGGGAGACTTTCAGGGCAACAGATAATTCATGAAATTGAGAAGCACTAATGGAACAGTTTGTAGCAGTGAAAAACACATCTTGAGTAATACATTCAGAAATAAAAGTCTCATTCAATGTATGCAAGTTCTTCCTCTCAATCTCATTATATTTTAGTGCTCGCTCATAGTCACTAACCTCAACTATCATTGCATCAAACTCCTTTTCCATTTCTTTAATGTCTAAGTTCATTCCTTTTTTAAGACTTTCAAAATGATCTTTTAGTTGTTTAAAGAAAGGCATGACTTCAGTTAAATAACATTCTTTCATTTGCTCAAAACCACTTTCCCCTTCAGTTATACCAGTGGGTGTGATCCTTTTCTTACAAGTTCTCTCAAAATCAACAAATAGTTGAAAAATAACATATTGACTGATTAAGGTCTTGCTTTTAGTGGCAATAGTCCTAGGAACTAAATGCATTGGTGTATTAGGAGCATACACAGTCGCTGAAGGCATTTTCCTAAAGGGGGGTTAGTTACAACAAGATTCTCTGTTTTTTGCTTATCTAAATCCTTTTTCCAGAACACTTGTTCGGGTGTTAACAACGTCTGAGGCTTAAACATGTTCAAGGAAATCCAATTCTCCTTCTTGTAATCATGGGGTGTGATATTTATTTTCTTCTCTTTACATTTAGGATCATCTAGTTTCTTGTTCATCTTTTCCCTAGTGACATCATATGATTTCTTATCTTCCTCAATGCACTCAACGCAACTATGTTTCTGTCTAGGCTTAAGGATTTCATTGCCATCATAAAGAACCTTATGAGCATTTCTAGCCTTCTTAATGACCTCTGGATTTGGTTCCTCAACAAGGGGAATGCTATGCTTATCGCTTAAGACTCTATGCTTAGTGATTAAGTGAGCAGTCTGAATGGTATTTCCTTGTACGTACAACTTATTTTCAAGCTTGTTCTTCAAGGTTTTTAGATTAGAAAAATCATTCAAAAGTTTTGATTCCTTAGCACTGAATTCTTGCTTAAGCATTTTAACATTTTCTTGAAGTTCTTGTTTTTGCTTAGCAGTTTTAGAAAGCTTATCTTGTAAGGAGTTTAACTCTTGTTTCAATACTTCTTCTCTAAACCTACTTTTTCTAATAGTTGTACGCATTTGGTCATCCATTTCCTGCTCACGGGAGGTCAATTCAAACTTAGCACGTTGTTCATAAATAGCAACACGTTCTTTATAAGCATTAAGTTCAGAAATAACAAAATCATGAGGGGCACGTGCAGTGTATTCGTCAAAAGCATAGTCATTATTGACTGCATAAGATACATCACTTGGTACAATCTCACTTTCACTTTGTTTCACATATTGATCATATGGGACAACATTGATATTACCCACTTCGCGCAAGGTCACCACAACGATCCATGTTAAAACGAACCACTTTACGCCACCACTTCGCGCCCTCCGTGTCTACGTTATGCATGAGATTTGCTTAGCAGATAATACATAACCGACGAAATGTTGCATGATGTGAGTTAGTGATTGTATTTACCATTTAGATTTGCTTAGCAGTTTACGCGCGACTAACTAAATTTTAATTAAAGCACGACACTACTCTAGGTTTAGATTATATTTTCGGGTTGCTACAATACCATGTCTCCTGTTTTCCCGTCCCATCGACTTGTCTTCTTCGTTACTGGATCATTAAACCTTTATTGCTGGATCATTGCAACCCACGTCTTCATAACCCCAACCTATCATTATTCTCTCATACGTTGAGATTGAAATTGTCTCGTCATCCATTGCGGTAACAGAGTCACCTCTCTACCCCAAAACTCGTACTCAATCGATGAATCGGATTACATCTTTAGCGTTCTAGGAACATCACACCTCGACAATCTTAAAAAAAAAAAAAAAAAAAAAAAAAAAAAAAAAAAAAAAAAAAAAAACCCTCGCTAAACACAAATAATAAACGAACGACTAAAAGATCTAAAGACATACCAAGAGTTAGCTTGCAACTCAAGCCCCTGGGAACGGATTCTTAACCTTTCACTCATTCATTTGAAATACCAACGGTCCGTTCTACTACCCTCTTATGAAATAATAAACCTCGTCGTTATCTAACGTGAACTACTTCCAACTATTTTACTAATCACTTCACGGTCATTTTTCCAAAAGGTCTTACTATTGTGCCATTAAACCAAAAATTACAACATTACTCATACTTCATAAACAATGACCTTATTAATGCTTTGCAAACTATTCTCTATAGAGTGATAAACCGATAAATTGCCTTACTATGAAACAACAAACAATGGCGATAGCAATTTGTAAACTATATTACAAAATTTTTCTGCAAGTTATATTACGGTCTTATAAACTATTCTACCCTTTTGGTGAGCTATTTTAGCCACTGTCTGATTTAAAATCATAAAACTTGGTACGCTTACCTCACAGACTATTCGCCTTTACTTTACTGACTATTATATCACCAACCTATAAACCATCTTGATATTAATTGAACTACGAAATCTTCTATTATTTGACAAACGATAAATTGTTTTCTTGTAAGCTATTTTACAAATCATTTCACGAGTTATGTTATAATCTGAATTGTGTCTTACCAAAATACTTCACTACCATTGTTAAGCCGTTTTCTATCACTATATAAGCTGTTTTAAAATCACCTTACTAAGTTGTTGCTTTAACACCAAGCCACAACTAAGATTTATTATTAAACTGCAAATGATAAAAATGTTTCTTTCTTACTCAATAAAGTGGTTCTACAAACATTTTCATAAACTTTACTGCAATTTTCTTACAAACTATTTACTCTTCAAAAAAAAAAAAAAAAAAAAAAAAAAAAAAAAAAAGGATAACCGATATTTTCTTTTGTAAATAAACCAAATTTTCGGAGTGAAAATACGCGATTTGTTTTGAAAACAATAAATATTTTAATTGCTAAGGAACAAACTCATCCATCATCTACAAAAGTTAAGGTATTTCAAAATTATTTGAAATTGCGAAACAACTTTTGAATTCACATAAAAACCTTCAACTTGGAACCGATTCCATGTTGTCGCCTAAGACCTTATTTAACAAGTTTCATCACAAAAGCTGAAATTTAGCAATTTTCTTTACATACATCAAGTTCTCTCCTAAAATTTTAAAGGCTTTATATTTTAAATTTTTTTTTATATATACCCCCACCTTTGAGAAGCATAACCTTAACAACTGAATCATGCTCATAACTTTTAAAACTTCTCAAAACGTACATGCCCAACTTTCTATCCTGAATTTGTTCAGATCAAAAGCAGAATGCAAATTGCTTGCGGTAGTCAGAAGGACTGTGATTGAAAATGACATGAATCTTTGAGACTCCATGATTGGAGGCGAAGCTATGCTTAAAATCTCACCATGGATTGTGTGATACGTTTAGTAAATGTGGAAAGTTTAATCTTTGTTGTGTTGATCCTTGTTAAGACTCTTGCTAGAGTTAGACTAGTGGCTTAGAGACTTGAGCTACCGCTAGAACTTAGCTATTCATGCCGCTTACATGTGCGAGATTTGAGGTAATGCCTCGCTGTTGAAGAAAATTATTGTCTTTGTTGGGAGATATCCATATCGACGAACGCCTAAGCTGTGTTGAGGAACCTATCGAAATCGTGAACCGTGAGGTCAATTGACTTGAGCAAAGTCATTTTCCTATTTTTACTGATCGGTAGAAACTCTAAGAAACATCTCGAATTCGCGTGAGGACGTGGAAATGGAACCTTGAGAAAGTATCTATATCTCTTTTCAAATCTAACGGATAACTCGAATTGAATCGCGAGGACGCGATTCCGTTAAGGAGGGAAGTCTGTAACCACTCGCACTTTTTCCAGATATTCGTTTTTGAGAAAATTCGTCTGTTTTTCATTTACGAACTTTCCTGAGCTCATTTGACGTGAAAACGAGAAAGTTATCTCGCGAAACGTGAAAATTAGACACAACACGTACCGGAACAACCATAAGCCTATTAATCATTTTGATTTTTTTGTTATTTTAATTGCGAGAAAACAGTCCAATGAATACTCATTTTTATTGGAAAAATGATTTCGTGAACGATGGCGCTAGTTTCGTAATTTTTCGAGTCCGTTTACTCCTCCGAATGTGTCCCGAATATAATATTTATAAAAGATTAACGAAATTAACAAGATTGGTCCCTGCAGTTAAATTTCGCCCACGCCCCTCTACTTTGGTCATGGCAAAACTGGTCCCTGGGTGGGTATAAATAGAATAAGATAACATATGTTAGGGTTTTATCACCCTCCTCCTCTCAACTGCAGCCGCCGCTTCCTCTCAGACGACCACCCTCCGGCCGCCGCCACCTATGCCACCATATTCCACCGTTTCTGTGACAAACAGGGATCAAGGTTTGATTGTGGGTTTTATTACCAATCTAGATGTGACGTTTTGGAGTCACAAACGGGGTTCAATGGTAGTTTGTTTCGTGCTCATCTCTTTCATTTCACCATCTCTCTGTTCGCTATCTCGTTCACCGGTAAGACGAAATATCAAACTCGTCTTCTATTTTTTTCTTTTTCTCTTCAATTGATTATAAATCGTTTTGGCTCAGTTTTCGTGGGATAAAAATGTTATTAAAAACGTTTTTGAAATAAAATCGTGTTGTTAGATGGATTGAAAACGTTTTGAAATTTGTTCTCGTGTGGTAAGAAGTTATAAAAGTAGCGTTTGTTGATTTAATTGTTATTTGGTGTTGCAACTGATTGAACTTGTTTTCCAGCAAGAGTTTATCCGGTGGTGTTTGCTTATTTAGTTCATGTTTGGTCGCGGGTCGGATAAACCCGACGAGGGTCAAGCTAGACCTATTCTAAATCTGGGTTTGATATAAGATTTCGTATGGTAAAATGTGGATAAAAACGATTTTCTGTTTTGTTAATCGTATGGTGAATAGAAAACGTGTAAAACGAGAGTCTATGGTTCTTTTCGTTGGGGTTAAACTGATGAAATATGTCCATGTTAAAAATGTGTTGTTCCCAGTTTCATGTGGTAAAAGTTTCTGCTTGTGTGCTTGTTGATGTCGGGTCATGCGACCCAGTTTCAAGTATTGTTCAGTGAGAGTTATATAGCGTTTGTTTGAGCTTATCTATCAGCCTATTTTTCCAGCTCATGAGTCTGCTTATTGTTCCAGTTTATTGAGATGGGTATGTGTGTATTAGAGTGTTGTGGTTGTGGTGTTAAAATTGCTAATGGGTCACTAGCCCATGAGTTAATAAGAGGGTGTGTTTGGTTATTAGTGTGAGTCTAAGCCCACTTGGTAAAATATGGGTGGGTTGATTTAAATATGTGTTATACTCAAATTAATATTTATCAGATATCGGTTATCAGAACTAACGTTAATTATTGGTTTCGGCTCTCGTGATAATGGTATGTTTCGGATTAAATTGGGAGTTGGTTATATTGTAACGTGGGGGTTGGCATGGATGTGTTGACTTCAGATTTGAATATGTTAAGTTTGTGTTTGTTTAAGCCGAAGGCTGCATTGGCTTGGATTGAGTCAAGCCGTGACTCGCGGGTGTCACGGCGAGGGTTATTTTGTTTAGTTGATCGTTTTACTTATTCATTTATATTTCGAGATGGTTTCGGCTTTAAAGTTTAATTGAAATGGTGATTTGCGAGGTTTATTTATGTTGACATTGGTATCTTTGGTAAGTTTCGGATGTATTGGGAATTATAATTGACGTTGAATAATACGGATACTTATCGGATTGTGAATTGACATTGGACATATGCGAAATAAAAATTATTGAATCGATAATTATTGGACATTGGATATTTATTGAACGTTGGACAAATTGGACGTATTGGACAAAACGAATACAATATATTAGACTCACTATGAATTTAATATATTTGATTCGCAATGATCAATAAGGAAAAATTGTCTAATAACCAATGAATACTCGTTACTGGTTTTCTAGTTAATTGTCGGGAAATATTGCTTTGAAAAATTTATGATATTTAAATCACGACGACTTGGGAATATTTTATAAATGAACGCGTCATGCCAAAATTTATAAAATTATTCTAAACTTATATTCTTTTAAATTCAAAACCCGTTGATTGTTAAAAACCCGACAAGAATCTAAACAAGTGCTCTTTTAAGTGGTAAAACTTTTATTGTTTAAAGTGCAAATTCAAATTTATCATCATTTATAAAACATGTTTGTTTTAATCAAGTTATTTGGGATTATAGGGTAAATGCCGAAACTTACCAATTGACTTAATTTTCTTGAATTAATTATGTGTCGTCATTGTCTCGACAACTTTCTTGTCATCGTCTTCTCGACGTGAGTCTCGGTCAATACTTATTGACTACTCCTTATAATGTATTGGGATATACATTATGCCTTAGCGTGAGTTATGTTTGACGTGAGTTACATATTTGGTGTGAGTTACCTTTTAGTATACTTTTGGCGTGAGTTGTATGTCGAGTCTTTGTCTTCTTACCACCACACGAAACGTTAAAACTAAACTTTTTGAGATATTGATAATGGAATTTTGAAATCTTTGATACGAGTATTCCACGAAAACTAAGACACGTTGTCTTTCGGATATTATATTATTTTACTCTTGAGACGTATTTTGAGATAATACGTATACTATTAGGTCGCGACGATGTAGTACCGTTGTACTTGTACTCTTTGGATATTGTGCCATCCTTCATGATTTGGTTGTGCTTGCTCTTTGATGTCAGTCTTGTTAGTTGTGATTCTTGCGTTGCTTCGTATCGAGGTGAGTTCATAGCCCCACTTTTACTCTTTAAACTGTTTTATAAACTCCTTGGGGGAGAATACATGCTACTACTGCTTTTATGATCACAATTGCTTGAAAACTGTTTGTTGTACTTTTGATATTATGACTCTGCCTAAGTTGCCAGCCAAAAGTCCCCTACATCATGAACCATTAATCACTTGCGAGTGAACGCAAATATCGTGGATAGTACTATGGGAACTGACGACCCCGACTCGGTTATCGGAAATAACCGGGGCGCACTATATTTGGTATCTCTATGTAATTGGCTATTACATCTCAGAGGGGCAATTTTATTTACTTACACCAGTAATTTAGGTGTATGCAGTTAGTTTGGTGTCATGAGCTTAGTGCAATAATATCAACTATCTTTTATGGGCGTATAACAACGTAGCCCATGGCTTATCTTAAACTTGAAAATCTTGTGATCAACTGCTTATTTACTAAACCTATGAATTCACTCAACCATTGTGTTGACTTTTAGCATGTATTTTCAGGATGAAAAGGCGATAGCTACTCTGGAGGCGCTTGGGCATTGGCATGGCATGGTCATAGATGACTCTGATTTATGAATTGGGACCACATTTTGTTAATGAGCTATCTTTCCGCAACAATTCAACTTTTGTAAACTTTGTTTTACTACAATAAATGAAATATTCTACGAAAAAGCTATTATTTTTCACTGGTGTTATGATCCAACTGAGTAGCATCCCAAAAACTTTTTCTTCCGCTGCAAACCATTTTTGGGGGTGTTACAGATTGGTATCAGAGCCTTGGTTATAGAGAACTAGGAAATTTTCAAAACCTAGACTATAACCACTTTTACAAAACTTAATCCTATGACCGCCACATGCCTGCCTGCCAAGCTGATTGCCTCACTTATGACTCGTTGAAGTCATCTTTGATAAGATATGTGTTATATTACCGACAACTTAGTCTCACTATTAGCTATGATTACCTTACTTATATGTATGTTTACGTACCATCGCGCTACGCCTTCTCCCCCACATAAATGAAATAATTGTTCAGTCTTTCATACCATACTTTAAAGCATTAGGACATGTTACTAGTATAACTAAGCTAAGCATTGCAAGATTCATTGAACCTCGGGTGAATATAGCCTGATCACCTATATTCAGCCAGGACAGTGAGACATAGCCTGATCACCTATGTCTGACTCAGAGGTGAATGTTGCAATACTGAAAGTAGTTATAATATGGGTATGTCCACTTGACCTCCTGATTGACTTCTAAAAATGGTAAAATCTTCATGGGTGTTCATCATAAGAGTTATAAAAGTTTACTTCTACACATCACACACTGATGTCACAACACCTTCTCACCGCGATACTTTTCTCCTAAGTGGAATGCCTTCCTCATTACTACACTCTCTAAACTGACCATTTTACACCACTACCTTACGCCTCCGTGTCTACATCTTACTAGCAACGTGCATGGAGATTTTCCTGGCAGATGATGCACACTACCACTTCGCGCAAGGTCACCACAACGATCCATGTTAAAACGAACCACTTTACGCCACCACTTCGCGCCCTCCGTGTCTACGTTATGCATGAGATTTGCTTAGCAGATAATACATAACCGACGAAATGTTGCATGATGTGAGTTAGTGATTGTATTTACCATTTAGATTTGCTTAGCAGTTTACGCGCGACTAACTAAATTTTAATTAAAGCACGACACTACTCTAGGTTTAGATTATATTTTTGGGTTGCTACAATACCATGTCTCCTGTTTTCCCGTCCCATCGACTTGTCTTCTTCGTTACTGGATCATTAAACCTTTATTGCTGGATCATTGCAACCCACGTCTTCATAACCCCAACCTATCATTATTCTCTCATACGTTGAGATTGAAATTGTCTCGTCATCCATTGCGGTAACAGAGTCACCTCTCTACCCCAAAACTCGTACTCAATCGATGAATCGGATTACATCTTTAGCGTTCTAGGAACATCACACCTCGACAATCTTAAAAAAAAAAAAAAAAAAAAAAAAAAAAAAAAAAAAAAAAACCCTCGCTAAACACAAATAATAAACGAACGACTAAAAGATCTAAAGACATACCAAGAGTTAGCTTGCAACTCAAGCCCCTGGGAACGGATTCTTAACCTTTCACTCATTCATTTGAAATACCAACGGTCCGTTCTACTACCCTCTTATGAAATAATAAACCTCGTCGTTATCTAACGTGAACTACTTCCAACTATTTTACTAATCACTTCACGGTCATTTTTCCAAAAGGTCTTACTATTGTGCCATTAAACCAAAAATTACAACATTACTCATACTTCATAAACAATGACCTTATTAATGCTTTGCAAACTATTCTCTATAGAGTGATAAACCGATAAATTACCTTACTATGAAACAACAAACAATGGCGATAGCAATTTGTAAACTATATTACAAAATTTTTCTGCAAGTTATATTACGGTCTTATAAACTATTCTACCCTTTTGGTGAGCTATTTTAGCCACTGTCTGATTTAAAATCATAAAACTTGGTACGCTTACCTCACAGACTATTCGCCTTTACTTTACTGACTATTATATCACCAACCTATAAACCATCTTGATATTAATTGAACTGCGAAATCTTCTATTATTTGACAAACGATAAATTGTTTTCTTGTAAGCTATTTTACAAATCATTTCACGAGTTATGTTATAATCTGAATTGTGTCTTACCAAAATACTTCACTACCATTGTTAAGCCGTTTTCTATCACTATATAAGCTGTTTTAAAATCACCTTACTAAGTTGTTGCTTTAACACCAAGCCACAACTAAGATTTATTATTAAACTGCAAATGATAAAAATGTTTCTTTCTTACTCAATAAAGTGGTTCTACAAACATTTTCATAAACTTTACTGCAATTTTCTTACAAACTATTTACTCTTCAAAAAAAAAAAAAAAAAAAAAAAAAAAAAAAAGGATAACCGATATTTTCTTTTGTAAATAAACCAAATTTTCGGAGTGAAAATACGCGATTTGTTTTGAAAACAATAAATATTTTAATTGCTAAGGAACAAACTCATCCATCATCTACAAAAGTTAAGGTATTTCAAAATTATTTGAAATTGCGAAACAACTTTTGAATTCACATAAAAACCTTCAACTTGGAACCGATTCCATGTTGTCGCCTAAGACCTTATTTAACAAGTTTCATCACAAAAGCTGAAATTTAGCAATTTTCTTTACATACATCAAGTTCTCTCCTAAAATTTTAAAGGCTTTATATTTTAAATTTTTTTTTATATATACCCCCACCTTTGAGAAGCATAACCTTAACAACTGAATCATGCTCATAACTTTTAAAACTTCTCAAAACGTACATGCCCAACTTTCTATCCTGAATTTGTTCAGATCAAAAGCAGAATGCAAATTGCTTGCGGTAGTCAGAAGGACTGTGATTGAAAATGACATGAATCTTTGAGACTCCATGATTGGAGGCGAAGCTATGCTTAAAATCTCACCATGGATTGTGTGATACGTTTAGTAAATGTGGAAAGTTTAATCTTTGTTGTGTTGATCCTTGTTAAGACTCTTGCTAGAGTTAGACTAGTGGCTTAGAGACTTGAGCTACCGCTAGAACTTAGCTATTCATGCCGCTTACATGTGCGAGATTTGAGGTAATGCCTCGCTGTTGAAGAAAATTATTGTCTTTGTTGGGAGATATCCATATCGACGAACGCCTAAGCTGTGTTGAGGAACCTATCGAAATCGTGAACCGTGAGGTCAATTGACTTGAGCAAAGTCATTTTCCTATTTTTACTGATCGGTAGAAACTCTAAGAAACATCTCGAATTCGCGTGAGGACGTGGAAATGGAACCTTGAGAAAGTATCTATATCTCTTTTCAAATCTAACGGATAACTCGAATTGAATCGCGAGGACGCGATTCCGTTAAGGAGGGAAGTCTGTAACCACTCGCACTTTTTCCAGATATTCGTTTTTGAGAAAATTCGTCTGTTTTTCATTTACGAACTTTCCTGAGCTCATTTGACGTGAAAACGAGAAAGTTATCTCGCGAAACGTGAAAATTAGACACAACACGTACCGGAACAACCATAAGCCTATTAATCATTTTGATTTTTTTGTTATTTTAATTGCGAGAAAACAGTCCAATGAATACTCATTTTTATTGGAAAAATGATTTCGTGAACGATGGCGCTAGTTTCGTAATTTTTCGAGTCCGTTTACTCCTCCGAATGTGTCCCGAATATAATATTTATAAAAGATTAACGAAATTAACAAGATTGGTCCCTGCAGTTAAATTTCGCCCACGCCCCTCTACTTTGGTCATGGCAAAACTGGTCCCTGGGTGGGTATACATAGAATAAGATAACATATGTTAGGGTTTTATCACCCTCCTCCTCTCAACTACAGCCGCCGCTTCCTCTCAGACGACCACCCTCCGGCCGCCGCCACCTATGCCACCATATTCCACCGTTTCTGTGACAAACAGGGATCAAGGTTTGATTGTGGGTTTTATTACCAATCTAGATGTGACGTTTTGGAGTCACAAACGGGGTTCAATGGTAGTTTGTTTCGTGCTCATCTCTTTCATTTCACCATCTCTCTGTTCGCTATCTCGTTCACCGGTAAGACGAAATATCAAACTCGTCTTCTATTTTTTTCTTTTTCTCTTCAATTGATTATAAATCGTTTTGGCTCAGTTTTCGTGGGATAAAAATGTTATTAAAACGTTTTTGAAATAAAATCGTGTTGTTAGATGGATTGAAAACGTTTTGAAATTTGTTCTCGTGTGGTAAGAAGTTATAAAAGTAGCGTTTGTTGATTTAATTGTTATTTGGTGTTGCAACTGATTGAACTTGTTTTCCAGCAAGAGTTTATCCGGTGGTGTTTGCTTATTTAGTTCATGTTTGGTCGCGGGTCGGATAAACCCGACGAGGGTCAAGCTAGACCTATTCTAAATCTGGGTTTGATATAAGATTTCGTATGGTAAAATGTGGATAAAAACGATTTTCTGTTTTGTTAATCGTGTGGTGAATAGAAAACGTGTAAAACGAGAGTCTATGGTTCTTTTCGTTGGGGTTAAACTGATGAAATATGTCCATGTTAAAAATGTGTTGTTCCCAGTTTCATGTGGTTAAAGTTTCTGCTTGTGTGCTTGTTGATGTCGGGTCATGCGACCCAGTTTCAAGTATTGTTCAGTGAGAGTTATATAGCGTTTGTTTGAGCTTATCTATCAGCCTATTTTTCCAGCTCATGAGTCTGCTTATTGTTCCAGTTTATTGAGATGGGTATGTGTGTATTAGAGTGTTGTGGTTGTGGTGTTAAAATTGCTAATGGGTCACTAGCCCATGAGTTAATAAGAGGGTGTGTTTGGTTATTAGTGTGAGTCTAAGCCCACTTGGTAAAATATGGGTGGGTTGATTTAAATATGTGTTATACTCAAATTAATATTTATCAGATATCGGTTATCAGAACTAACGTTAATTATTGGTTTCGGCTCTCGTGATAATGGTATGTTTCGGATTAAATTGGGAGTTGGTTATATTGTAACGTGGGGGTTGGCATGGATGTGTTGACTTCAGATTTGAATATGTTAAGTTTGTGTTTGTTTAAGCCGAAGGCTGCATTGGCTTGGATTGAGTCAAGCCGTGACTCGCGGGTGTCACGGCGAGGGTTATTTTGTTTAGTTGATCGTTTTACTTATTCATTTATATTTCGAGATGGTTTCGGCTTTAAAGTTTAATTGAAATGGTGATTTGCGAGGTTTATTTATGTTGACATTGGTATCTTTGGTAAGTTTCGGATGTATTGGGAATTATAATTAACGTTGAATAATACGGATACTTATCGGATTGTGAATTGACATTGGACATATGCGAAATAAAAATTATTGAATCGATAATTATTGGACATTGGATATTTATTGAACGTTGGACAAATTGGACGTATTGGACAAAACGAATACAATATATTAGACTCACTATGAATTTAATATATTTGATTCGCAATGATCAATAAGGAAAAATTGTCTAATAACCAATGAATACTCGTTACTGGTTTTCTAGTTAATTGTCGGGAAATATTGCTTTGAAAAATTTATGATATTTAAATCACGACGACTTGGGAATATTTTATAAATGAACGCGTCATGCCAAAATTTATAAAATTATTCTAAACTTATATTCTTTTAAATTCAAAACCCGTTGATTGTTAAAAACCCGACAAGAATCTAAACAAGTGCTCTTTTAAGTGGTAAAACTTTTATTGTTTAAAGTGCAAATTCAAATTTATCATCATTTATAAAACATGTTTGTTTTAATCAAGTTATTTGGGATTATAGGGTAAATGCCGAAACTTACCAATTGACTTAATTTTCTTGAATTAATTATGTGTCGTCATTGTCTCGACAACTTTCTTGTCATCGTCTTCTCGACGTGAGTCTCGGTCAATACTTATTGACTACTCCTTATAATGTATTGGGATATACATTATGCCTTAGCGTGAGTTATGTTTGACGTGAGTTACATATTTGGTGTGAGTTACCTTTTAGTATACTTTTGGCGTGAGTTGTATGTCGAGTCTTTGTCTTCTTACCACCACACGAAACGTTAAAACTAAACTTTTTGAGATATTGATAATGGAATTTTGAAATCTTTGATACGAGTATTCCACGAAAACTAAGACACGTTGTCTTTCGGATATTATATTATTTTACTCTTGAGACGTATTTTGAGATAATACGTATACTATTAGGTCGCGACGATGTAGTACCGTTGTACTTGTACTCTTTGGATATTGTGCCATCCTTCATGATTTGGTTGTGCTTGCTCTTTGATGTCAGTCTTGTTAGTTGTGATTCTTGCGTTGCTTCGTATCGAGGTGAGTTCATAGCCCCACTTTTACTCTTTAAACTGTTTTATAAACTCCTTGGGGGAGAATACATGCTACTACTGCTTTTATGATCACAATTGCTTGAAAACTGTTTGTTGTACTTTTGATATTATGACTCTGCCTAAGTTGCCAGCCAAAAGTCCCCTACATCATGAACCATTAATCACTTGCGAGTGAACGCAAATATCGTGGATAGTACTATGGGAACTGACGACCCCGACTCGGTTATCTGAAATAACCGGGGCGCACTATATTTGGTATCTCTATGTAATTGGCTATTACATCTCAGAGGGGCAATTTTATTTACTTACACCAGTAATTTAGGTGTATGCAGTTAGTTTGGTGTCATGAGCTTAGTGCAATAATATCAACTATCTTTTATGGGCGTATAACAACGTAGCCCATGGCTTATCTTAAACTTGAAAATCTTGTGATCAACTGCTTATTTACTAAACCTATGAATTCACTCAACCATTGTGTTGACTTTTAGCATGTATTTTCAGGATGAAAAGGCGATAGCTACTCTGGAGGCGCTTGGGCATTGGCATGACATGGTCATAGATGACTCTGATTTATGAATTGGGACCACATTTTGTTAATGAGCTATCTTTCCGCAACAATTCAACTTTTGTAAACTTTGTTTTACTACAATAAATGAAATATTCTACGAAAAAGCTATTATTTTTCACTGGTGTTATGATCCAACTGAGTAGCATCCCAAAAACTTTTTCTTCCGCTGCAAACCATTTTTGGGGGTGTTACATGAAAATGGTTTGTGCAGTGGGTTCTTCATCAACATCAGAGTCGTATGCATCACAATCAGCTACTTGAAAGGCATTCTGATGATTATGGCATATCTCCTGAATTGGTTGCTCATCCACATCTGCATCATATGTCTTAGCATTTCCCTCAGCCAAGAACAACAACTCCTCTTCATCCAAAGCTGCACCATTATCCTGAGCTTGCATAAGCAACATCTTATCCCTGAAGTACTCGGCATTCTGAGGGCGTGTTGGCGATGTGCAGTTCCTTGCAATGTGTCCCTCACCTCCACAGTTGTAACATTTGATTGGATTAGCTTGACCCTGGTTTCCATTCCTTCCCCTATTCTGATTTGCAGCATAACCTCTACCAGCTCCACCTCTTCCTTGTTCGTACTGCCTTTCTTGAACTGGCTGCACCATAACCTTTCCATCTCTGACAGTTGCCTGATTGTGTGGATTAGATGCTGTTCTGAGGTTTTTGTTGGTGTGTGGGAGAGAGTTCATGTTTTGACTGATCATGAGAGCCAGTTGATTAATGAAGTTTCCCACGTGTGCATCAGCTTGTTTGAACATTGGATCGGGAATGAGTTTGTGATTACCATTACCCATAGGTATGACTTGTGAGGCTTTGGTTGTGATTCCAATGTTTGAGTAGAAGGCAGTTGAATCATTCGATGAGCTTGTCTCTCCCAGGTTGGTTTTGAATGATTAAGAATCCTTTTTTCAAACATAGCATGTCTCTCATTCTGGAGAAGGAAGGCATACAGTTGCTCATAGTTTGTATTCTTCAATCCTTTAGTGAGCTTCACAGAAGTGACAAACTTGTGCCATTCTGGATTCATGTTGTTTACAAACTTTGAGTTCAGCTGAATGTTTGGCATAGTCATTCTGATGTTCCTCATATCATTAACAAGCTTGTGGAATCTCACGTAATACTCATAGACACTCTTATCTGGTTTCATCTTGAAGTGTTCAAATTCATCATAGAGTTGTGATTCTCTGTCTTCCATAGTTAATTCAGAATCTGAGAGAAGCATCTTGACATTATCCCACACTGCCTTGGCTTCGGTGTTGTGATTGATCAGCTTGTAGATATCTTTTGGAAGACCTTGAAGTACGATGTTAGAAGCCCTGATATCAGCATCGAATCTCTTTTTCTCCTTATCATCGAGCTCATCATATGTCTTTGGTCTGTCAATTCCATATATCATTGTTCCATCTTCAGCTGTATCAATTAAGTCTCTAGTAGTCTCAACCCGATACGGTCCTTCATCAATGGATTTGAGAATGTTGACTCCATTTTCCTTTCCAAGACAGTACAATCTGATTCGTTGAGCCCAAGAGTCGTAGTCAGTTCTGTCAAGCATGGGTGGACGAGTATCTGAACCAGCTGCTTGAACATCCTCGACAACAGTGGAGATGATTGTAGGAACGTTGGTAGACATGATGACAGATTAAACGGGATTTTATAACTCTATGATTAAACCGGAAAATAGATTCTTTCACGGGATTTTACTAAATCAAGAGAAAACCGTATTACAGACAGAGTCAACCAAGTCGCTAAGAAAACCTGAACCAAGTCGCTAAGCACCAAGTCGCTAGTAAAATTTTGACAGCAAGTCGCTAAGCACCAAGTCGCTAAGTTGTCAAGTCGCTAAAGAGCAACTCGCTAAGCCCCAAATCGCTAGCAAAATTTTGACAGCAAGTCGCTAAGCACCAAGTCGCTACCCGTAGTGGAGACTCCACTAAGTGTACTATTTGTCGGCTTGTCTCAATAGACAAGTCGCTAGCTCAACTCGCTAAGGCCTTCAACTACAACTCGCTACCAAATTACAAAGCAAGTCGCTACCAAGATAAATTATCTGTGGCTTAAGTCGCTATCAAGAAAAACACATAAACACCACTTTTCAATCCAAAAACAACCCAACCACGATGATTCAAGCTTAACAAATCAAAACCCACGCACATACAATGATTCTAAACACAAAACTACACCCAAGATTCAAACTTTAACACTAGAAATGATCCAAATGATGCAAAACCACTAAACTTTTTCAAACTCTAAAACCACCTAAAAGTCACTAGAAATCCAAAGATATGTAAGAGATGATCAAACCATGGCTCTTGATACCATTTGTAACATATTGGATTTCATAAACACACTAAACCATAAGATCAAATAGGCGTACAAAGAGTTCTAGAGAGAGAAAGTTAGAGGTTTAGGGAACTTTAGTGAGAGAAAGAAAAGTCTTATTATGAGCTCCAACTCTCTACCTTGGAAGGTAGAGAGTATTTATAGTCTTTACATAAAATGCCACCTATCGGGCTGTGGATCAGGCATACAGTGGGTAAAGACCCGTCCGTCCTCCACGGTGTTACTTAAACTAAATACTACTTAACTTATAATAATCTACGACTACGAGCTTTCTAACGATTACATATACTCGAGGTGACCGACTCTTTATATTCTGGATTTACTAAATCCTAACAAAGAACCCCACGGGAAATCATTAAATCTATTCAAATCGACAGCCAAACTCAAAACAAGCTCACTAGCCCTAAACTTACCTTCCCGCCCGGCTAATATAAATTCAGCAAAAATAATCAAACAAACACGTAACGCATCTTCGTCGGTAATTGTATCCCACGTGTCACCATCTAATATCTCCTTAATTTGCCATAGGAAAACACCATTTCTACCATATTGCAAACCTAAACGATGTAACATTGGTCGATAATCTATTTGTGATATTTCCTTTACATTAAAATGACCAAACTTTAAACCAGTACATAAACAAAACTCTTTGCGACCAAATTTGCAATAGTGCTCACTATCAACATTATATCGAAATTGGTCAGATTCATATTCTTGCCTAAGGAGCATTCCATGAAGTAAAGATGGCTCGTGGTCAATATAGGGAACATTCAACCAATCACCAAAACAACTTTGTAAAAACAATTTATATCGTGGAGTACTTGTAGAATTTTCAACTCCGGATAATAGTTCACGCATATCATTTATAAGTGACATCTGGCTACGCACAGTAACTTTTGCATCATAAATCTACAAAATATATATACATGGTCAAAAAAATATGTACTCAAAAAAATCTACTTTTTAACTAATGTATGTTCAATCTACTTTTTAACTAATTAACTAAATATATATACATATTTGTGTACTGATTAAGTAATGTATTTCACATGAATACATGACACATTAACTAATTAACTAAATATATATACATATTTGTGTACTGATTAAGTAATGTATTTCACATGATTAAAAAATAAAATAGGTTCATACCTTACAAGGCCCATGGATATCATCATCCATTTTTATACAAAGAAAGGAATGGAAGTACGTTTTGAATGGGCAACAAACTATCTAAATGGGGACCATATGACAACTACTTTGAGGATTTTGCTCTCAAGAAGGGGACATCTTTAGGGGACCGGCTGTATTTGATCTCCATTTGCGCTCGTGAGGATGTTTTGGGGACCAGAATACTTTGGTTTTTCAATATTTAAGATGGGGACCAGAAGTACAAAGAAGAAGTACAAAGAAGATGATAGATGATGAGGTAGGTACAAATTAAATTCTATATTTAAGATGAATTCTTTGGTTTTTCAATATTTAAGATGGGGAGCGCAAATAATGGGGAGAGCAAAAGTGTTTTTGAGCTCTGTCAACTTTTTATTCGCTTCCATTTGCGCTCAACGTAGGTTTTTGTAATTCAAGTTTAAAAGGTAGTTTTTTGTAATGCCAATATTTTAAGTGACGTTTTTAATTTTTTTTATTTTAAAGTAAATTGTTTCTTCTTAAAATTAGACTAAATGTTCACTTTTTATTTCTTTACTTTTTCTTACTTAAACAAACTTGAACTAAACAATAGAAGGGTTACTTATGAAACATGCATTTGTTTAGGAAATGTATAAATCCAATCAAATACGGAGTAATATTGTTTTTCTTAATGGATGGTGGTCTCTATACGTTCGATGGACGGTTTTTTTAATAACGGCTTAAAATTGTAAAATTGTGTTTAAAATTCAATATACACTGATTAAGAAAAGTTCATCTAAAATAACATCTTAGAGTAAGGGGGTGTTTCTTTTTTCTGTTAATAAGTCTTAATGGAGAGATAGTGGTGGGGCCACACATATAATATATTTATTTTTCTGTTAAATGGTCTATATGGAGAGAGAAACCAAAAGGTGCTCCTCCCCATTAAAACTCATTAACAGTAAAGGGCCCACCCACTTAATCCAGAAAAAAAAGAAACAAGCCCTAAGAATGGTAAGAGAACATAATAGCCATTAGATCGTTTGACTTTGAATATATCTAAGGTTCAAAATGTACATAGTAGTTTTGTAAATTCGATAAAGATTCTAAGGCCGGATTATTTAAAGTGTGGGTTACATTGATTATTTTACACTTAAACAAAACCAATAGTGTTGAACAATTTGTTAAGAGTTCTATTAGGAGTCTTTAGAATTATGGTTTACTTAGTAATATTGTTGTTGAGATATTTTAAGATTCCACTAACAACTAGTCTGCTAGTTTTTCGCTTTTCGGTTGTAAGTTTGGCTATTTAAAGCCTCTCCTTTTCTTAATAATGAACAAGCCAGTTCACCCATCTGTGAGTTACATTATCCATTTACCAAATTAACATTTGGTATCAGAGCTTTCTATCAAAAGGGGGTTTGACTTCCAATTTGAGAGTCATAGATAGTTGTGCGTTTGAGTGAGAAAAATCACAAAGTCGGATTATAGTAAAGATACTCTAAATCAGAGAGCAAGATGACAATATAATGAAGTAGTTTTAGGCAACCAAACATTCCCAAGTTTGATGGAGATCATGAGCATTGGAGTCTCCTTATAGAGTATATATTGTGATATAAGGAATAGTGGTGTGTTGTTGAGACTGGAATTCCATACATATGGCGAGAATAACGTTGCAGCTCGGAGAAAGAACATTGATGAGATGAAGCTGAAAGAATTGAAGGCAAAAAACTATTTGTTTTTGTCCATTGACAAGTCGATTTTGAATACAATCACCAAGAAGGAAACTTCAAAACAACTGTGGGGCTCGATGAAGATGATATATCAAAGTAGTGCTCGAGTTCTGATAGCGCAACTTAATAGGCTAAGGAGAGATTTTGAGATCTTAGCAATGAAGACAATGGAGTCAATTACCGACTATTTTGGCAGAGTAATGGTTGTTGCAAACAAGATGCGAAAATGTGGAGATAACATGGATGATGTTAAGATCATTGAAAGGATCTTAAGGTCATTGACAGATTTGTTGTCTGTTCAATTGATGAATCAAAAGACATTGATAAATTTAAAGTTCCATACCTATGCATGGGCATAAATTCAAACGGAATCATGATGGTGATGACGTACAAGCTCTAGAACATATGAAAGACGAGGGAGGTTTACTTCAAGAGGTCGTGGATGTGGAAGAGGAAGAACCATGCAGTCTATAGACACAATTGATAGTTATAAGTGTCACAAACTCAAACATTATCAATTTGAGTGTCCAAATTGGAATAAAGAGACAAACTATGTTGCCATCAATGAAGAGGACGAAAGAGAATAAAGCAAACAACTACTTTTAATGGCCTACACTCCATAAGTTATGAAAAGTGATTTATGATTCCTTGATCCAAGATATTCAAAGCACATGAGTGGAGATCCATCATGGTTCTCAAATCACAATCAAAATCACACTACCACCGTGAAACTTGGAAAGAGCATGATCATGAAAACGGTTGGTCAATGTGAAAATTGAATTGAATGGAGTCACTCATATTATTTCTCATGTGTACTCTTGTCCAGATCTAATGGCCAATATTTAGTGTTTTTTTATGAAAAGAAAAATCAATAGTGGGTAATGGCTAGAGTATTCAAACAACCAAATAGTCATTTTTCAATAAATACCCACTTGTACGATACAAACAACCAAAAACACTAAACTTTTTTCCCCATTCCATATATTCTTCAAATATATACTTCAACATAAGTTTTAAGAGGGCTTAGGTAGGTGTTGGCGTATATAGCCGAACAGCCCACGCCGAACAAATAAATATTGCAACTACAAAACGGCCTATGCCGAATTACCCTAGCCGAATGAATGTTTCCCGCCTAAATGTTTCCCGCCTAGTTGTTTCCTGCCTAGTTGTTTCCCGCCTAAATTTTTCCCGCCTAGTTGTTTCCCGCCTAAATTTTTCCCGTCTAGTTGTTTCCCGCCTAAATATGTCACTATCTATGTTATTCTCTATTTATATGTCAATCTCTACACACATAACACAAGGAATACACCACAACATATTACATATTTATACTTATGCTAAATCCTCTACACACGAGGTACTGACTTGACTGTCGGATGGTGGTTTCAGGGCTTCGGCCTCGGGATCCCTTCTAACGGGTTCTTTCATGTTTGTAGCATACTTCAAAGCTCGGGACAAGGATGATCGGCACGTGAGAAGCCATCAAGACCAACCTGGTAGAAAAATGCTTCAACAAATTGGCACCATCTGTGGGACCCATTATTCAATCTACCAATAGCTAATAATGAAGAGTCACACTTTCAATCATGTACGAGCATTCAGTATATAAACGTTCGATATGGACAACAAACAGTGTGAACCGATTAAGGGTTGTCTGGTAGGATCTCCTTTGGTCATTTTGTTCGAGTATACTATCCTCTTCAAATGTGTTTTTTCGTTCGAATACACCATCTCGTTTGGTATGGACTTTCAGTATAGACGTCCGGTATGGACGTTGAGTTCAAACGGGATGGATCAACTAAGGGTTGCTCGGAGGTATTGTGCTCTTTGGGGGTACTGTCTCGTTTGGATATACTGGTGACGGGTTTGGTCCGTTGGACGTGAAAAGTAAAATGGTGATGGCTGAGGTCCAGAGCCATGTGTTTTTAAGACCAATTACACTGGTTAGTACTGTACTTCTGGTACAATTTCGTTACCTCTTCCATGTCGCCATATCGGTATGTTTTCGATTCTTCTGGTCTTCGCCGGCTGCCATGACAAAGCATAATTGCATAAGATCATATGTTTAAAACCATGGTATTATCATTTTACGACACTTTCTGTCATATGCATTTTGGCATCTTTATCTTGCTAACGTGAATACATGTGGTTATAAAAAAAATGGTAATATGCTCTCTGATCGAAACTTATTCGTATCGTTAAAGGTTTTAATGGGTTTTAAAGATGGTGTAGTTTTTCAAAAGTTATCCTCCTACCTTAAAGGTGTATCTATGGGAAAGTAGTGTTCATAAAAGAAGCATGGTCAATGTCAAATGTGTTGGGTTCAATAAATACCCAAACCCTTTAAGTCAAGGATTTGAATAGAAAATACCCCAAGTGTTTAGGCCATTAAACACTAATAGGTCGCTGAGTTCATAGTCTCTTAGTGAGCAATCTTCAGGATACTCAATAAGAGGTGAAGAAGAAGTCTCTCCACTCAGTAAGGCGGAACTTAAGGGGTGAAGACTGAGTCAAGAAGAAGATGGTGGATTCAGTGAGTGATGACAATAACTCACTGAATCCCTCAACTCCTCACCAACTGCTAACACTAAAGACAAACTAGACTAAAGACTGAAGGCGAAGAAGACTGAAGAATAGGCGGGACAAAACGGTTATGCTTCAAGCGATAAAGACGAAGTGCTTATCCTCAAGAAGTCAACTTTCCCTGAAAGGCTCAGCATCAGTACTGACAAGTAGAAAGTGGCTTTGTCCCTTACCAGATATAGCCTTTGTAAACAGAGATAAAATACATCAGTATTTTGTCTTCTGTAACCTGTCAGTTTGTCACTTAGGATAGAGTTAAAACTCATACTTGTATAAATAGCATAAGAGATGGAGTGAAAGAATTAAGCTTGTGAATTGTAAAACACACACACACAAGCCATCTTTCACTCCTCCAAATACAACTCTGTCCCTGAGATAGCTCAGTGGTTCCATAGTAGTTGTGCTCAGACTTAGCCTGAGCTTCGTGAAGAGTACCAACCCTTTGTCATTTCAATCCCAAGTACTATTCCGCAAGTACTTGGGTAATGTATTCTTTTTGATTTATTTCTAATAAAGAATATTATGTTGAAAATTTATCAGTGTGTTTTACTTATGTTATTTCAGTCATTGATTCACTATTAAGTTTGTTTTAAATACT
Source organism: Chrysanthemum seticuspe (assembly GCA_019973895.1). NCBI lineage: Eukaryota > Viridiplantae > Streptophyta > Magnoliopsida > Asterales > Asteraceae > Chrysanthemum > Chrysanthemum seticuspe. The sequence continues at coordinate 117,681,535 of BPTQ01000006.1, read as the reverse complement.
TAACTGTTTTTATACGATAGTGAATAGGGAACAACAAATGGTATCAGAGCCAGGTTGAAAGTTGGACTGCTAAGAATCCTATGGGTCTTTGATGTTGTGGGTGCCCCCAGTAGCAAAAAGAGAGTCATAGGTGAAGATCATCTCCCTGACTCTCACAAAAAAGACCAGAGTCCAAAGCCATTTGTGTCTGGTGGCATGATTACCAATGTGTTGACTACTCCCAAGCCCAGTGATTGGATTGAACGGGTTAACCTTGAGAGTAAGCTTCCAAATTTCGATTCTAGAAGAATACTAGAGCCTGAAAGCCAAGCTCTAAAGAGCATGCTTGGACTCCCTGATGTGCCCAGTAGTACTGAACACATCTCTGAGTCTGAAGCAGAATCTCAAGCACCGCTTCCACCCCTGAAACCTCTTCAGGGTGCTGCACCAAGCTCTGAGCTTACTCCACTTCAATTCAATCCTCACTCAGCAAAAGAAAGGTCTGGACTTGGTAGAACCATCCTGAAAAGACCAACAAAACCAATCCAACAAGAATCTACTCCCACTAAGACTTCCACATCTTCAGTTCCTACTGAAGCTGACCAAATTCAGCAACTGACTGGACTTGTGAGGAAGCTGACTGATAAGATGGAATCCATCGAAAAAGCTCCTGATTCAACAATCAAGGAAACTTAGTCAGCCTCCTCTAGTTCATCAAGGTCAAAATCCACCAACAAGCCCAAACAGAAGTGTGATCTATGCCACTATACCAGTCATACCACTGACAACTGCTATAGAATCATTTTTTGTATGATCTGCAAAAAGGATGATCACAGAACTTCTGATCACTTACAATATGTAAGTTCACTCAGTAAAGCAAACTATACCAATGTTGGTCATCAGTATGCTTCAACCTCCAAATCTGCTCACAAGTATAGAGCAAAACCCTTTCCTCCTTGCCCACACCTTGGCTTCAATGATCATCATCAGGATGATTGTCTCATGAACACATGTTGTGATATTTGCGGAAATCCAGCTCACGAGACATCCCAGCATGACAGTGTCATCCAAGCTAGGAGAAGTTCCAAACAACCCAGAATTACTGAGTCATCCTCAGTCTCCAAATGCAAAACCAGTGGTAGCACAATGCACTCAACGACTGACCATGAGTCAATTGCCAAATTCAAGCAGACCTTTAGACCCAAACCCAATAGTTTGTGGGTCAGCAAGAGAAACTAATCCAGTTTACTATTTGTGCAGAGACACGCCAGGGAGCCTATTTGGCATCTAGATAGTGGATGCTCAAGAAGCATGACTGGTGTTAAGGAGTATCTGCACAAGTATGTAAAGGAACCAGGACCCAAGGTAGTATATAGTGATAACTCATCATGTCCCACTGAAGGTTATGGTTCAGTATACTGCAATGGAATAGTTTTCTCTAGAATAGCTTATGTCAATGGTCTCAAATACAATCTCATCAGTGTCAGTCAACTCAGTTATGCTAAGTACATTGTGCAATTCAATGACAAACAAGACACCATTTTCAATGCCAACAAAGAAGTTGTTTTGATAGCTCCTAGAAGAGATGATGTTTATGTCTTAGACATGTCAACACTCTCTCAAAATGGAACTTGTGTCTTTGCCAAAGTCACTGAAACTATCAACTGGTTGTGGCACAAGAGACTCTCACACTTAAATTTCAAAAACATCAACAACTTTGCAAAACAAAACAAGGTCCTTGGCTTACCATCACTGGTTTTTGCAAAAGATAAACCATGCTCAGCCTGTGAAAAAGGCATACACCAAAGAGCATCTTTCAAATCAAAACAAAATTTCTCCATCAAAAGCTGCCTTCACCTCTTGCACATGGATCTCTTTGGACCAGTCAGTCCTAGATCAATCCAGCATGAGAAGTATACACTCGTCATTGTTGATGAGTTCTCAAGATACACTTGGGTATACTTTATTTCCAAAAAGAGTCGGGCAACTGATACAATAATGTCATTCATCAGGAACATTGAAAACCAGAATGACATTACTGTTAAACAAATTAGAACTGACAATGGCACTGAATTCAGAAATGAAGAGCTTGAGAATTTATGAGATGAAAAGGGAATCACCCAAAAAAATTCATCCCCTTACACCCCTGAACAAAATGGGGTAGCTAAAAGGAAAAACAAAACTCTCATTGAGGCTGACAGAACTATGTTAAATGGCTCAGCATTCTCAAAGCATCTCTGGACTGAAGAAGTCAAAACAGCCTGTTACACTCAAAACAGGTCAATCATTGTCAAAAGACATAACAAAACCCCATATGAGATATTCAAAGGTAGACTTCCTAATATCAGCTACTTTCATGTGTTTGGATGTCCTGTGTTTATCCATAACCACAAAGATCATCTAGGCAAGTTTGATGCTAAAGCTGATGATGGATACTTTCTAGGTTACTTGTAGCAACTCGTAAATTTTCATAAGGTAAAATGACTATTTTACCGTTGACTTCATAAAAGTTGACTTTGACTTTTTACTATTTGACTTTTACCGTAACGTAAAAGCAAATACTGTAACTGGTAGTAACTAGTAATTTCTCAAGTTAAATAATAAATTATGTTTCGAATTATTACACTCTGAACATTTTTGTTCACCTTTGGCTATAAGTAATTATTTAAAGTTGTCACTTTAATAATTACGAAAGTTTAATCGTGTAAACTTTCCTCGCGGTCAACACAAGACTACGATAAGTCTAGGTGTTGAAAATACTCTATTTTCACCAATAGTCATATTTTATATGAACTATGGCCACTTTGTTATTTTTTCGTAAACATTTTACTCTTTACGTAATACGCGTGCTCGAACTTACGTTATTAGATTTTAACAACATAGACGCACCCTATGAGACTTATCACACATTTAATATACCTAGTTAGAGTATATTGATAAGTTTTAATATTTTCGTAAGTATTACATTTTTTTGCCCGGTTTTAAGTTTTGTGACTTAAGGGCTTAACGTTAGTAATTACCGGGATCAAACTATACCCTCTATTCACTAAACTATTAATATAGCCACAAGATAAACACAATTTCTACTTTCTTTCTTATCATGCCACGTTTAAAACCTACGTCTCATAGTTGAGACAAGTAGTATATCTCAATTAATATTTATGTGTTTCAAAAGTCTTACTAATCTACTAAATATCTAGAAACTAAACTCAAGACCAAAGTTTCTTCTTCTTTCTTGGTGACTACCGCCAACCCAAGACAACATCACCATCAAAACTTTTATTTTGATCTAATTCTTGCATCCATTTTGAAGGCCTTGATGTTCTAGTCATATTCTTGGGTTGTTTTAGTGATTCCATGGTTAGTTTAAGAGTTAATCATGGGTTCAAGGGCTGAATATAAGAAGGTTATTGGGTGGTTAATAAAGGTTTGAATCAAGTGGTGAAAAGATTCAAGACTTGGGTTGAAGATTCAAGACAAGGATTAGAGATTGAAAGAAGTTAGGCTTGATTATTTGTAACTACTCAACCCAACTTTGTAAGAGTTTGTCTAATATTTCTTATTATTCAATATAGTTGTAATAATTTATATTCATTGGATGTAATTTGATATAACTAGTATATGTAATATGGCATGATTGATGTTGTACATGAAGTTTGTAACATGAAAGAAGCTAGAACAAGCCTTAGGTAGGTTTTATGAACCTGAATTCTGCAACAGTCCCAAAGATTGATTAAACTGATCATCTCAGTAAACTTTGAGGTTAATTCAGTAAGATAGGCTTGTAGAGCTATGTCTTACGGTCGTTTTTCTGGGTGGCGCACCTCATAACTCCTCCCGATGAGTAAATAAGAGCCAAAATGGCAAAACATGTCAAAATCTGCACACCAGATTTCATTTGGGAAAAGCCCATGGTTCTGATGATTTCTGGAAGTCGACTCAGTTTTATGAAATGTATCTAAGACATAAACTTGAAGTTTTACGAAATCCGCGCATCAAAACAAATTGTAGAACTCACTTTATGGTAGTTTTGGCAAGACTGAATGTGCAGCCAAACTTTCTGCAATGAAATATAAGTAATTACTTGCTATTAGACAATTGATATAAGTAAACTTTGAACTTGATTAAACTTGAGAATCTGTTAGAGGAAGTAAAAAATAAAACTTGGACTTTTGAATCACTTAAAAAGGACTTGTGGTTAAAAAGTTATGCCTAGTTAAGTGTTACTAGAGGTAAATATAGTGCTGGAACAAAAAGTTGCTGAAACGATTTTAAAACAATGTTTTGACCCTTTTCTGGTCCGAATTAGCAAAAGTGTAAAACACGAAAGTTGCTCGGAATGATTTTTTTCTACAAAAACTCAGGTGCACATAAGCTGAAAGTGAACGAAAAGTCTTAAAACAACAAAAACTAAACGGACCTGTTGTTGACTAGAAAACAACTATGGCTAAGAAACCTTAGTGTATTTTGATCCTTTGAGGCCGAAACGAAGCCAAGGTTAAGCCAAGGCTGTTGTCTTAAGGTCTTTAAACTTAGGGCATGTTTGGTAGAACGGAAAGGAAAGCCTGAAAAGAAAATGAGAGCCCATTCATTTGTTTGTTCATGCACGGAATGGAATTAGAGAATTAAATTGGCATTCTCTTTCCACCTCTTTCATTCTTTAAAAAAAGTGGAGAATACTGTGAATCAAGAAATTAGGCACGAGGATTCATGTGTGTGGCACATGCTGCTCAAATTGAGAGAAACTAAAGAAGCCCTAAAAGGTTTTTCTCTCCAGATATTGAAACTCGTCTCTAGTCATCTTCTTCAACTAACTCTCATCATTGGTTCATGTTACTTTTAGAGCCTTCTCTGTTTAGGTACGTGTGACATCAACATGATCTATGGTTACGAAAATTATATTTTAATGGCCATGATCCTTTTAATTGTAAAACAAAACAAATTGACAGATTGTGATGTTCATAACTAAAGGTAGTCAACTGGAAATATTAATATTGCCATGGTGGTCAACTGGTAATGTTATCATATATGATCATGTTCATATGTTTGGGTTTCGTGAATTGAAAAAAGGTGAAAATTAACAATGCAATGTCTACATGGTTTGTTAGTCAAATTAATTTTTAAGCAAAAAGATCGATGGTCAATGATGTTGTTAATTCTTTTTTGATGGAGCATAATTTACATGTAGATTTTACCATTATCTTGAAACTGTTTTAAATTAAAGCAAATGATAATTTCTTTTTTCAAACATTAAAGCAAATGATAATTAAGTTAGTAGTTACGTTATTGTTCTAGTTGTTATTCGTGTTTATTTTCATTGCATTGCTTCCATTCTCTTATCATACCAAACATGATAATCAATATTTTAACACATTTCTATGATCGATTCTTTGGTTGTATCAAACAACGGAATGTGTTTTCATTTCCTTAGGTTATTCTCTTTCTTGATTATTCCATTCTCTCTTGTGTTTCCATTCTATGTGATTCACTCATACCAAACGCCCCCTTAGACATAACCATAGGAATGACCTTGAATATCTTCTCAAGTTGTTTAAACATAATTTAGCCGCACGACTAGTTTGGGCTTAATGACCCGAAACTTGTTTTAAAACTTTGTTCATGGACAAACTAAGTAAATGACCATATGACGTGTTAAATTACTTATCGTCACACAAGTCAATCAATAGTCTTTGACGAAACACGACACATGTTTTATATAACATTTGTCTCGTCAAATTCTTTACTTATAAATGATAAGTACTACAATAGTAGGGAATTTCATTATCATAAAGAGGCCTCTTCGGAGTGTCGTATTGACGAGTTGTGGATTTACGATTTAAAGTGTCCTGGCTCCTCATACGTTCACTACACGACCTCTTGATTTTGATAGCCCGAATGATGGTACGAGGTTATTTATAAAAGGACTATAAGCCAAACAACACTTAAGGGATACTCTAACTTAAGGATTCATGTACAACATCATATTGAAAGCCAACATACTACATATACTTGTACACTTATATCATACACTACACTAAAACGCGATTACTATGCTTTCGTAGGTAATCGTTAAAGATCGTGATCTTGTCATACTCTACCTTTGATAAACATTATATCGTTACAATCCGCTGTTGATCAATACAGTGAGTTTCATAGCCCCAGCTTTTGTTTAACTGTTTTATAAACTCTTTTGGGGGAGATACATGCTACTGCTTTTACTATATGCTAAAATGCTTTATTATGGACAATTACTTGCAACCTGAATGCCTTGACTGTATTATTGCATGCCACTAAGTTGTTTTTGCCTAAAGTCCCCAACATCATGGACCACTAATCACTGGGAGTGGGCGAAAATATTGTGGATAGGCCTATTGGAATTGACGAACCCGTCTATGTTATCGGAAATAACAAGGCGCACTATATTTGAGATTATCTAGGTATAGGGAAAAATACCTACCCGGGGCAAGTTATTTACTATATAAATCGTCTGGTGATATATATACAACAGTCAGTCGTGAGTGCCATGAGCTTAGAGCAAAAATAACTTTCAAGAAGATAATTGTACACATTGCAATTATAATATAAACTATATTGTCCACTAATGTTTTCAAACCTATGAGGTTTCTATCGTTTGTGTTGACCGGTTAGGCAATCAAACGCACTATGGGCGTATAACCCACTACTTTCATAAACTTGATATCTTGTGATCAACTGATTTGCTTACAAACCTATGAACTCACTCAACCTTTGTGTTGACACTTTTTAGCATGTTATCTCAGGTTCGAAAGGAATTAGCTGGCATGGCATGTGAAGGCGCACGGAAAAACATTTTGAAGACGATGTATATATTATCATTCAAAAAATATTACAACTTTTATGTTGTACTTTTTATGATTGTACAAACTTGTGGGACCGGCTTGTAAATTCTGATATTTTAATCGAATGATAATTGCTTTCAAAACGTCTCATTTAGAGTCGTTTTCTGTAACTTGTGTTGTGAACTATGAAGTAATACCCCAGTGTCATAATCTTCCGCTGCGATGATTTTGGGGGTGTTACATTACTCACTGATCTCCAAAGCCTTCAGGGTATTTAAGACAAGGAGACAACAAGTTGAGGAAACCTTTCATGTCACCTTTGATGAGAGTTCTGAAAGCATCAGGTTCACCAACACCTCAGTGGAGGAAATATGAATTGATGACTCATCAAGATATCCTCCTTATGAGTATAATATTGAAATCAATTCCTCATACCAAGTTGATGCTGACATCTCATATTATGTCTTACCTAACAACCTTCCCCAACCAACTATCAGTGAATTCATTGATAATCAATCAGTCCCTGCTGGGATAGGTAATACTGAACCAAATGTTCAGGAACCTGTGATTCAAGAACCTCAACCTGAACAAGACATCTCAACAGATGATCTTAATGATTATGTGGCTCCTGCACCTGAACTCACTCCTGAGTCCCCAGTGACATCTCAAAGCTCAGATCCTAGACCACAACGTAAGTGGACAAAATCTCAGGACATTGAGCTTGTAAACATCATTGGTGAACCCACTGAAGGCATGCTCACTAGAAGCATGGCTGCTAAATTAACTGCAGCTTCAGCCAATGAGTGTCTATATGCTGATTTTATATCAGAAATAGAACCCAAAAGTGTCACTGAGGCTCTAAAATATCCAAGCTGGGTTCAGGCTATGCAAGAAGAACTTCAACAGTTTGATAAAAACAAGGTCATGACCTTGATTAAATGTCCTCAGGATGTCATTGTCATAGGAATGAAGTGGGTTTTCAGAAACAAAACTGATGAAAACGGCACTGTCATTAAGAACAAAGCCAGACTTGTAGCCAAAGGTTACAGTCAACAAGAAGGCATTGACTATGATGAGACATTTGCTCCTGTTGCAAGAATGGAAGCCATCAGAATCTTCCTTGCATTTGCCACTTACATGAACTTCAAAGTTTATCAAATAGATGTGAAAAGTGCATTCCTAAATGGTGAACTAAAGGAAGATGTGTATGTTAAGCAACCTCCTGGCTTTAAGAGTAGTGAATTCCCTGACTATGTCTGCAAGCTTGATAAAGCCCTTTATGGACTTAAACAAGCTCCCAGGGCATGGTATGAAACTCTCTCAGCCTTCCTAATTCGAAACAAGTTTGTCAGAGGAAAGATAGACAACACATTGTTTATCTATAGGACAAAACAAGATATGATCCTAGTCCAAGTGTATCTTGATGACATCATCTTTGGCTCAACAAATTACACTCTTTGCAAACAGTTTGAAAAACTAATGACAAAGAAATTTGAAATGAGCATGATGGGTGAACTCACATACTTCCTTGGACTACAAATCAGGAAAACTGATAAAGGAATCTCTATTAGTCAAGAGAAGTACACCAGAAATCTCTTGAAGAAATATGAGATATCTGATTGTGCCTCAGTGAAGACACCAATGGTCCCTCCTAACAACCTTGGACCTGATCTCACTGGCAAATCAGTCAATCAAACCCATTTCGGGGGATTGTTGGCTCACTGATGTATCTTACTGCTTCCAGACCAGACATACAATTCTCAGTCTGTCTTATAGCAAGATATTAGTCCAATCCCAAAGAATCCCATCTCACTGCAGCCAAAAGAATCCTCATATACCTGAAGGAAACTCCAAGCCTTGGACTTTACTATCCAAAGTGCTCAGGGTTTGACCTCAAAGGATATTCTGACTCTGATTATGCAGGCTGCAATATGGACAGGAAAAGTACCTCAGGGTCCTGTCAATTTCTTGGAGGAAAGCTGGTTTGTTGGAGTGCTAAAAAGCAACAATAAGTGGCTATGTCCTCAGCTGAAGCTGAGTATGTGGCTGCTGCAGGATGCTGTGCCAATGTCTTATGGATGAAAAGTCAACTCAGTGACTATGACATCCATTACAAGATGGTACCCATCTTCTGTGATAACACCAGTGCTATTGCAATCTCCAACAACCATGTCCTCCACTAAAGAACCAAACACATTGATATCAGATATCATTTCATCAGGGACCACATAATGAAAGGAGACATTGAACTTCATTTCATCCCTACTGAATATCAACTTGTTGATATCTTCACCAAACCCTTAGATGAACCCACCTTCAGGAGACTGAAAGCTGAATTGGGAATGCTAGACATTGAAAGTCAGCAACCTGAAAACCAATCCCAATCTCCGTAAGTTTTCTCTGAAATGGTTCATCCTCCCTTAACAAAACCCCAAAACAACCCTCTCACTGAATGAGTAAGACTCATTCAAGGACCATGACTTTAGATATTGAGCATTGAATGAGTAACTAAATGCTCCAAGTATCAGTTACTTAAATGTCTTAGGTTGGTAAACACGCCAATTTAATAAAGGAATATATGTCTCTTTGTCTTACTTGTTAGTGCAAATATTACGATATTTAATCTATACATTCTCATTTGTTTTGTTGATGACAAACATGTAACTTGTAATACATAACGTAAAATGTATAAGTTACTTGTAATTATATTTTGTCTCAACATACTCTCAACACCTCTCGACGACTCAAGTCCTTGTATGCTACAACACAGGTTCGTACATGTTTGTTATGTTGCGTTATGATCAAACCCCCAACAAACCATTAAAACATGTTTAGTTAAATAGTTTATGTATAATAAACAGTGTTTACATATTGGGTAAATATATACATAACTAGTATGTATTATAATGGGTAATATAAATGGGTAGAAACTTAAGTATTTGACCCATTGACCAAATACATTGAATGTAGTTGGGTAAAACCCAAAGTCCATGACCCATACCCAATGTATAGATACATTGTACCTTGGTGGGCACTCAAAACCATGGACTAGATGCATTGCATCTTGTAGATACATTGAATCTAGTTGGTACCCATAACCCATGACCCATGACCCAAAACCCATGGGTAAAAGGGAGCGTCCCACGGATCCCCAGTAATACACTGGACGGATCCCTCAAGGGAGGGATCCGTGGGATTCGGGGAATAGTGGCTATTTTTCTTCTATAAATAGTGAGCCATTTCTTCATTGTTTCACACACATTCACCCATAGTTTCTCTCCACCACCCTCATCTCATATGATCATAATGCTTCTAACTTTCATTTGTTGTAAGCATACTCCCGAAGTGATCCTCTAAAGCAAGCATAGAGATCTTGCATCCTTACCTACTGAAGTGAACACCCATCACAAGCATACAAGCACATGAAGATCTTTTACAACAAGCTTGAGAAACTTGTCATCTTCATTCATAGAAGACTAAATACATCATGCTTTGTGTTCTTGATGTTTAGTTTAGGACTTCATATCCATTAAACACATTGTCTTGGATATTGTCTAGTATCATATTCTTGTATCTATGACTAGACTAGATGGTTTATGTGTTTGTGCCATAAAACACAAGGTTTGTTATGTTGGGCCACAAAACATAACGGGTATCATAGATGTGTCGTACATCTATGACTAGACTAGATGGTTTATATGTTTGTGCCATAAAACACAATGTTTGTTATGTTGGGCCACAAAACATAACGGGTGCCTAGAAGTCAAGTCACAAGGAATTAGTGAAGGGTGCCTAAAGATCGAGTCAAAGGCATTAGTGAAAGGTGCCTAAGGTGTACATTCGATATGGTGTGATTCGATGTACAAGATAGATTAGTACTGGGTCAAAGGATATTGTTATCCTTGTTGATGTTGTTATAAGGAGTGAATCTCCTTTGGGGTTAGTTGTTGGTGTAGTGTTGGGTAGTAGTTCCTCCATTGTAATGGAACTCGGTATTTAGCCTAGTACCGGATAAAGGGTAGGCGACGTTGTGATAGGTTTGGTTCTACCTCGTGGAAGAACTCGGTGTTTAGCTTAGTACCGGAAAAAGTGTAAGCGACGTTGTGTAAGGTTTTCTCCGCCAAGAATGGAGTTTGTTGATCTAGTGAAGCAACTCTCGAGTAGGTGACTCGGGGAGTGGAGTAGGGCAAGGAAGGTGTCCTTGTAGCCGAACCACTGTAAATCCTCGTGTTGGTTTGTCTATCCTTTTACTTATTGCTTTACTTTTATTCTTGCATTACATTGTTTATTTTCTATGTGGTTGACGTCTATGTTTGTGATACATACTTGGTCTTTCATATAGTCATAAACTATATTTAACACTTTACATATTATGACACGCTTGATCAAGAAAAAGCAACCGGACTAATAATGGTGAAACTTGATTTATAATGAACCATTAATCTTGCGGAATCTTATGTGATATTAAAGGGTTGGCCTTACATGCCGTAATGCGTTAAATGCATCCTCGCGTCGAGATTAGCAAATGCAATGGTTTATACTATATTTGATACAAAAGTTTTAAGTTTGAAACGGAAACGTATTCACCCCCTCTACGTTTTCACATTACTGTCATCCAAGTCAAGGGTCCCTCTAAACTTACCTCATCCCACTTGGCATTAAATGCCTCCTCTCACATGAAATATCTTGTGGATATTTTATTACTGCAGAATGTACCTTTACTGTGCACTGTAACTGTTCTTTGAAAACCGGGATTTTACTGCGGGTAGTGGAGTGGTGGCATTAAATGAGGAGATTCAAAACGTTTCCAAAAACTGACTTTACAAATCCTCCTTTATACAAGATCTACCCCTCTCAGCACTCTATAAATACCCCCTTCTAAACCTCATAAACACACATGTTAGGTCACTAGTTTTACAAACACAAGTTATATAGAAAGGGATGAAGGCGATTGAACAAGTATCAAACACACACACATAATATAGTATACGGTTAGGCATGAGGCATATGTGAAAGAAAAGAACTTGAACAACCAACCCTCAAATGAGGGTTTACAAGATTATTTATAGGAGGGAAGCTAGGGCAACACTCCTAGTTCCCATCCTTTCTTATGTGGGCTTGGGCCTAAGCTTATGGGCCTTCTACATAAGCTTGACCTTAAACAAACATAAAGGCCATAATAAAGCTACCTATTACATATGAAATATAAATACTTGAAATACTGTTTAGGAGTGATTCCAACAATCTCCCCCTCAAGTATATATGAATGTAAACGGTGAAGGCGTTGATGTAATAGTAGCTGTGACGTCTTCTGACATTCTTCTTTCTTGTGAGAGGAATTGTCTTGATTCGAACAATCTCCCCAGTGTAGAGAGATAGTTATCTTTGAACATTTGTGCTTCGACGTCATCTTTAACTTTGTTCTTTGATCATTGTTCTTTGGGGTGAAAGTGATAGTATGTTGTTGTCTGCATCAGTCTGCCTCAGGTCTGCTTCGCTGCTCCAGTGTCTCCACGTCATTCTTCAACATGCTCACACGCTCTTTGACGTTGGAAATCAATACTGATGAAGTTCTTTAAGTCTTTGACTTTGTAGATTCTTTGATTTGATGAAGAATCATTCTGACTGTTGTGTTGCATTCGAATAGAACTTCCATTAGTGATGATGTTGGCGTGAGCATGAGAAGAATCAGCACGATCATTCCGCTCCGGAGCTTCCATAAGAAGAAAACATTTCAAACAGTTAGTAATAAGCGGTTTCCGGCACTTACAAGTTTGAACTTCGAGAGTGTCAACAGCATAGTGTGAAAACACAACTCTAATTCTTACAAAGGCCGTTCCTGAACTGGAGTCCCACAAGTGAGATAACGCGATGTACCGAAGTACATCTACAGTTCAGATGAGTCGCTGAGGTACACCGAAGCATCACCTCACGACTGTAGACCGTTTGAGACACACTCCGCATAATCCACGGGGAGTTACCAAAGTGACCTGTTGTCAGGGCTGTTTGATGTTGACCCTGGCAGGAGTTTCCATTCAATCACTGAGGATCACAAATGTGAACCTCTCATAAATGTTCTCGACAGATTGCTAAGATCTGTGAAGGACTCGATATGAACCACTGATGATCTTATTTGTTGATCATCAAGTGATTAAATGTCAAGTGTTCCTAAGAGATCTTTTGATGAATCTCGTGGCTCTAGACTCAATAGTGCGCTTTGGTTTTCCTGAGCGGAGACTAGGGAGAGGGTCTCCTTCTTCTATACCAGCGATCTCTAAGAGAAAGCCAATAGTTTACGTAGGGTTCCCTGTGAGAATGAAACAAGCTTCTGTTGAGAAAAACTTGAGTGGCTAAGAAGGTTTAGTGCATGTGTCACTGGGTCCATGACGACTTTTAATCTTCAATACCGGTGTCACTAAGTGACAATCAGTAGCATATGATTTGAACCCGGTGTCTGCCCTAAGTTGAATAATCTGGAGGGCTATTTCTTTTCACCCTTTACTTTATATTTCTTTTTGATTCTTCAACTCCTTCTTTCTTCGATTCTCATTTTCTCCTTTTTATAATCATTCCTAAGGACTTCTAACACTAACTAATGGTAGTGTCCTTGGGTAGATCCCTTCGGTTCTGGCGGATCATAGGACGGTTATTCCTAACCTTAGTCACCTTATAACTCCATGACTAACCTATGTTTGCCATTAAAACCACTGTATGTAAAAATATCTCTCAAAGGGTTTGTTAATGAAAAACATGTTTGAACCACTGTGAGAGATGATGTTTTGCATAAATACTCCCCCTCCACATGTGCTTAATAGTTTTAATGGTTAAATGCATAGTGAGGAAAGAGCGCGCATTTTTTTTTGAATTGATCCACTGAAGATAGACAATCCCCCGCGAGACACGGTTACGTTGCATAGTTAAAGAGTTACATTGTCAGCTTTTAGGTGACAACTAGCTCTAATAACTACCTTGAAGGTGTAGACAAACCTCGAAAGGTTGTCATACCCGTCATAGTTCATGTCTATCAAGAGTTTCTCGAATGGTAGTTTCTACTTGGACAAGTCCTTTGCGAGACACGTTTACATTACTAGCGAACTAGCTTGAAATTATTACCCGTCCAGGACAAGTCTTTTCGAGTTACTAACAGTTTAGTACCGTCAATTCGTTGGTTAAGTCTGAGGTACACAGATTCATTTGCATTTTTTACAACATATTTCTTATCACACAATTTTCTCCCCCTCAAAAATGGCATATAAAAATGTTATTTTTGAACGGTTGACAATAAATATGACCATTTCGAGTGTTGCGGGAAGATGACCACTATGAATCAATGTGTGAACAAAGTTTTAATTCAAATACTCCCCCTCAACCAGTGATATAAACGGTTGAGGTTTTGAAAAAAAATCATATGGGGAAGTACTTGTGTTTTTTAGCAAAACCTTGAAAAATGAAAGGTTTGATAGGTTTTACTCAAAAATAAGAAGCTTTCGCTCCTTTTATAAGGATTGTGGCACTGAGGCGTACCACAGGGTCCTTTCTTGACAATTACGGGTTGTACACTGTTATGTGTGCACAAGCCATTCATATATAATCATACATCCAAAATTATATGAAGGAAACAATTCAAGGGGTACCAGGAAGTGCAGTGATATTCCCAGGAGTACGCACAGGGCGTTGAAAGCCGGTGATGTTTCTCCTGGGTCGACCACCAACATAGCTCTCCAATCGTCTGAACTGATCCCTTCTGAACAACCGTTCATCAATCATGGTGATGATACGTCTCACATCCCTCCTTTCCTGAGAATTCCAGCGCTTAGGAGACCCAACTTTCAGGCGTATATCCTTCAACCTGTACGCCAATCCATCCCTAACCAGCTTCAAGGTATGATCCCCGAATTTGTGGAGCTCACTACACGCCATTAAGCAGTTTCTTTGAAGTTCACTATGGTAAACAACGCCGAAAGGTTTGCTGATGAGTGTATATTGAGATAGCTGGTTGAGATCGGGAAGAGTAAGCATTGGAGGAGTGAGGTTGACACGCGTCTGATAAGATTCAACAGCCATCTGGATATCTTCAACACGTTCTTTGATCACGATGCGTCTAATGAAGATGAGAACTGACTTGATAAATTCACGTTGAACTTCAGTCGAGAATTGTCTCATACGACCCTGTACTTTGGCAAGATACATGTCTTCGATGTCGTTGAGGGACAAGTTCTCAAAGTCAGCCTCGGAGAATCCATAGTCCTGTTCATCTTGTCGTTTGACTATGATATTCTTCAAGAATGTGTAGTCCCACTTAGACTTGAGATCAATGTGTTTGATGGCCACGATGTCCTTAGAACTATACACTGCATGTTGAGACTTCTGAACCACGCAGCTTCTGTAGTAGATTCTTCGGCGTTCAGGCCAATGATGAATCCCATACAATGCATCTTGGTCGTATGCTTGCACGTTGTCAGAAAACAAGTGATTTGCACGTTCCTCGATAGCTATGCAGTTTGAGTAAATAGCCGCTGGGAATGGAAGAGTCAATGATGTAGCGTATTTTCGCAAACCATCGCTACCGTGTAAGAGAAAATCCAGGTCTCTGTTAAAGAAGTATCGGAAGGGAATCCGTGGTTCGTCTGTTTGGCCAATGGTCGGTAGGGGTTTGGTCCAATCGGTGTAGTAAGGAGGGTTGTCCTTTTGTGTGAAGTCAATGTTTGCTTCCGGATTGAGCCAATCCATGTTGTTAGACATAGCTCGAGCGATGTTCTCAAGATGATATTCGACCTCGAGGGCGCTTTCAGAGCTGTCTTTTAGAAGTTGAAACACTTCATTCTTGATTCGCTTCAACTCAGATTTCGTCATTTTCTTCACATGGAACTTTTCTTACAAAAGTTTTGCGTGCTCCAATGTAGAACCGTCTACCAATTCTTGACCTTCATCAGGGTAGGGAGTTTGATTGACAAGTGTGGAGAACCATTCAAACTCTTCGGTTTTATCGTCATCTAGCCATGATACGACTCCAGGCTGAGTCGTCGTCTTCTTCTTTTTGGAAGGCCTTGATGATGATACTGGTTTCTGCACTTGTTTGGGTGAGGTGGGTTGTTGTCGGGGCTCAAGGACCTTTTCATCGTCACCACCCGTATACTCAAAGTAATCACCTGTTTTATGAGTCAGGGGTGGTAACTCGGAATCGTCCCGAGGTTTATCAGTAGAAGACCGAGGTGGAGGAGACTTTTGTTGAGAAGAAGTCCGTGGTGGAGGAGGTGGCATCGAAGTAGATTTACCAGACTGCTTCTGACGTTTAGGTGCAGAGTCCTTATCCTTATCATCGTCATCTCTTGGTCGTTTGGGTTGATCGGCTGACTCCTTGCATGATGATCTGAGTTGAAAATCAAGTAGATTTTCGAAAAATTTAGCTTCATCCGAAGTAAACGTTCCAGATCGCTTTGACATTTGCATCACTAGTTTAGCGATTAACTCAGATTCAGAGAGATCAGCTTCTTTGGCCATTGTATGTTTAACCAATGCGACGATGTTAGGGGTGAGTTGTCTGGAAAATACTTCTCTAGTCACACCGGGGACAGTGTCGAGAAGAAACTTGTGGGTATGATCTCTTGCTGTCTTCTCTAGTTCCTTTTGGACTTTAGGAACGATATCCTGAAGGTACTTGTTAGTGTAACCTTCGATCATTTCGTTCAGTTCCTCTTTTCGATGACTCTTCATGAACTTCTGAACAAATTCCCTTTCTTTCTCCATCTTGTCTTTCTCATCATTTAAGTACTGAATTTGGTCAGCAAACCAATTCAGTTTTCTGTAAAGTATGTCCTTTTTTCTGACTTGTTGGACAGCTTTCACAATCTTTTTATGAGTCTGAGAAGTCCAAGATTTAGGTGGTTTCTTCACTGATTTGGATGATGATCTGGTTGACTTCGTTGATGGTGGTAGTGATGAGTGAGATGATGAGTCTGATGAGGAGGAGACATGAGGAGGCTTGGGGTCCTTAGGCGGTTCAGAAGTTTCCTTCTGAGACTGTGTGGGACTACCCAGAAGCAACTTGTCATAATCATCATCTTTATCTTCCTCAGTCATCTTAGTTTCAGGGTTCTCAAACTCATATACGATAGTATCCTCCACAGGCTGTTGTTGTTGCAGAAGAGTGGTGGCACCAGATCCCTTACCGGGTTGATTAACCGTATCAGGATCTGGTGAGGAGTGGGCAGCACCACTTGATCCTCCGGGGCCACCCATTTGATCTTTAGCAAATTCTTCGGCCTTTTGAAGGTGTCTGACGTTGTGAAACTTCTTCCTGTATGATTGATCCAGTTGTCTTCTTCATCTTCAGAGCTATCATCATGAGGCACAAGTGCAAGAGTCTTCCCTTTTCCTTTAACAGTTTGAGGACTTGGAGGTTTTGGTACTGAGGGATTTTCATCCTTTGCAGTTTCAGAGTATGTGATCTCTTCATCTGTGTCAGTAGCATCAGAGTCCTCGTCCCTGAGCTGTCTTTGCGGTTCAGGTGAAAGGATCGGAGTGGCTTCCTGAGAAGGAACTTTCTTCTTAGGGGTAGGTTTCCTCTTTGGAATAGGTTTCTTCTTTGGAACATTCCTTTGACTATCTGTACTTGTGACACTTCCAGCACTTCCTTTTCTGGTTCTCCTTACAGGTGTTCCAGAAGATTTTTCGTCGAGATGACCAACTTTGCCTTGTCTGACTGTTTCCAGATACCTTTTGTACGTTTCGAGCTTTCTGACATCTTCAGTTAGAAGGAAATCTGGCAGCACAGCACCTTGTTTCTTTGTAGACGTTTCCTTGATTCTGACAGATAGAATAGGTTCCGTCAACATATCGTGATTGTCGGGGTCATTGAGCCTCTTGGGAATATCAGGATGAAGTCCAAGTGCTCTCTGGATCAACAGTTTAGTGTATCTGATGTAGGGAATCTTTGAGGCAAGTTTGTTGAGAAATGACATCATGTCATCCCAAATCAAAGCTTCGATAGCGATGTGTTTCCTGTTGACCAATGCCCAGAATATTTGCAGTTCCATGAGCTTAGGGTGCTCATAACCGCTGTCACGACCAGAAACAGACTTGGTGATGATCATGTAGGGAGTTCTCCAGGGTTGAGGAATACTCTTAAGCTCTACGTGAGAATGCTTGGTGATTACTCCTGTAGCCTCGTCATAACCGATATCGGTTAAGAATTGGAGAGTGAGCTCTTCAACAGGTGTGGCATATAGTTTGGTTGGATCGACATCAGGAATTAGGAGAACAGCCCTTAAGTCTGCAGGTGTAATGGTGACTTGTTTGTGATTCAGAGTCACTGTCACAGCAGTTTGTCCTTTGACCCTTTCCATAGTGTTCCAGAACTGTTTGATGTAGATCTTAGGAACAGTTGCAGAGTGAGTAAGCATGTTCTGATACGGATGAGTCCTCAGAATGTCAATAGCAATTAAACACGAAGATTCAGAGCAAGTGAGGGTGTCAAAGTCAACACGGAGATTGTTCTTTCCTATCTTCATTGGATAGCCATGAGGATAGATATCAGCAATGGAGAGAACTTCAGGTGCATCCACATTCATTTGTTCAGCCATGTCGTGATCTGAAATAACATTAGCCAAAAGAACCAACATATCGAAAGACATGATGTTAGTCAACAGAAGGTTTTATTGTCTAGTTATTGAATGTACAGTGATAATGATTGTTACGAGTCCTAAGTCACTTGTGTGTTCAATAGTTCAATGATGTCGTGAAATGTTTCGTGAGTTAGTTAACTTTAAGTTTTAAAGTTTATTTTATCACTTATTGTTCACAACATATCAAACGATTTAAGTTTATTAGTGACATTTTTGGATTCGTGATGATATGATTAGTTTATTTACAAGTTTGAACACGTAACAATTCATAACGAAGGTATGATCTCGGCTTATGCGTAGGATTGGTAAAGTTATGCGTAGACAGGAATGATATATGCGTAGGCGTAAACTTACGCGTAGGATCCTAACTTACGCGTAAGAAATGTTACGCGTAGGAAAAAGAGACCTTATGCGTAGGCATATATTAACCTTACGCGTAAGGCTACTCGTAAGAGTTGACCTTATGCGTAGAGGTCATTGTTTACGCATATCCTTCACAGGATACGCGTAGTCCCATATGTAGAACCTTATGCATAGACGCTACGCGTAAGACTAATCTTACGCATAACAAGCTACGCGTAAGGTGATCCTTATGCGTAGATTAACAACAACCTTGATTCTGAATATTAAGTGTTGCAAGCCTGAAATAAAGCATCACATCATCATTGATTAACACATAGCATTCAGTTTATGACAGATCAAAACACAATTGGACATTTTTTCAGTTACGCGTAGAACCTCTTACGCGTAGTTTTAAAACCCTAAATCTAAGGTATGAGTTTTAGCCATGGATTATGCACCAAAGTTTTTCTGGTATATCTTAGATGTTGTGAGAGCATATTGACCAAATCTTAACACTTATTTTACAGTGAGTCAAAAGTACCCAATTTTTAGAACATTAAACCCTAATTCCTAATTCTGAATCAATTAAGGTTTCTGGGTGGTTATAAGGCATGGATATTATCAATTCATCATCACATAAGCATAACACAACAATCTTTTTGACCAAAACACTTCACATTTGAAAATACCCAATTCGATTCATAAACCCTAATTTTCAAAAATCATCAATTCGTGTTTCTGGGTGGATTTTAATGGTTAAAATGGTAACATTGATTTATTATGAACGTTTTGACACAAACCATTTCACCACAAACACACACATATTGATTGTGTGTTCTAACGCATAAGCGTAGAATACCTAATCACGCGTAGAAAATGTTTTAGCCGTAGGATTTACATGAAATTCAAAACCTTATCATAAAAACATGTTGTGATCACGAAAACACTTACAAGATGAAGATCAAAAACACGGTTTTCTTGAGTGAATTTTAAGCGTAGGATGGTTTTAGGTATTTTTGCAATAAATGAGAAGTAAAAGTAGGTGGGAGGGTGTTTTATTAAAAGGGAGTTTAACCTTTTGACATTTTTGGTCCCTCCACCTTTTCCTTTTTCAAACAAAACCATTTAACTTCCATTTTGGTTACCAAACAAAGATTTTCGGAAAGAAACATGACGACACTCCCCCTCGACTTGAGAAAATAATGAAAGGTTATTAATTTAAGTCCGAGGAGTGTCTTTGAACCATAAAATGTACCACCATTTGTAAAAGAATCAACTGAGATATGATAACATGCAAGTACACAGATGTTTTGAAGCAGTTAAGAGTTTATTTTCTCCCCCTCAACACTTGATCGGAAAAATACTGAATTTTGAAAGATTAAAGTGTTGACGGAAGAAATGTACTTGCCATGTTGAAAGAAATATAGATTAGGAGAATATTTTTGTTGTTTTATCGGATTTTATATTTTTGTATTTTGTTTTTAAAAAGATATTTACAGAAGATGTTTTGGTGTTTGACAGGTTTTTAAGACTGTTTTAAGAGGTCATCCAATTCCTCTTGAGTCAAACATCTCATACCAATTCGGTGGACCAACTCATTAAACCTAGCGGGAGGCAAGGCTTTGGTGAGCAGATCTGCCAATTGGTATTCAGTACCCACAAAGTATAGTTCAACGGTACCCTGTTCCACGTGGTCCTTGATGAAATGATAGCGAAGATCGATGTGCTTTGATTTCGAGTGCTGAACAGAGTTGCACGAGATGGCAATGGCACTCCGATTGTCGCAGTACATCGGGATTCTGTCAAATACGTAACCATAGTCTTTGAGTTGTGTTCTCATCCAGATGACTTGAGCACAACACGCGGACATGGCTACATATTCTGCTTCGGTTGATGACAGCGATGTACAATCCTGCTTCTTTGATTGCCAAGACACCAGTTTATCACCGAGAAATTGTAGTGCTCCTGAAGTACTTTTACTTGAGTCTAAGCATCCTGCGTGATCAGCGTCTGAAAAAGCGATTAGTTCAAAACCAGAATCCTTCGGATACCAGATCCCCAAGTTAATGGTTCCCTTGATGTATCGGAGGATTCTTTTAGCCTCAGAGAGGTGGGTTTCAGTTGGTCGCGACTGATAACGGGAGCATAGATAAACGGCAAAGACAATATCAGGTTTGCTAGCTGTTAGATACATGAGGGACCCAATAATACTTCGGTATTTGGTGGGGTCAACTAATTTCCCATGTAAATCAGCATCTAGCTTCTTGGTATGAGTCATTGGTGTGGCATAAGTATCACAGGTTTTCATTCCAAATTTGTTTAACAATTCAAGGGCATATTTGGACTGACTCAAGAAAATACCACGGGGTGATTGATGAACTTGCAGTCCTAGAAAGAACGTAAGTTCACCCATCATGGACATTTCAAAATTTTTCTTCATTAGTTTTGCAAAAGCGATTGAAAACTTTTTATGTGTAGACCCAAAAATGATGTCATCCACGTAAATTTGAACAATTAAGATATGTGCCCCGTGATATTGTATAAAAAGAGTTGGGTCAACCGAGCCTTTGGTGAAATTATTGGCAATGAGGAAAGATGATAGCTTATCGTACCATGCCCGAGGGGCTTGTTTGAGACCATAAAGAGCTTTGTTCAGTTTGTAGACATGGTTCGGGAACTCAGGATCAACGAATCCATCTGTTTGGCTGACATAGACCGTTTCTTTAAGTTGTCCATTGAGAAACGCCGTTTTGACATCCATCTGATAGACCGTCATATTCATATGAGCTGCGAACGCGAGAAATATCCGAACAGCCTCAAGACGAGCAACCGGAGCAAAAGATTCTTCAAAGTCTATTCCCTCTTCCTGACGATAACCCTTAGCAACTAGACGTGACTTGTTTCGGATGACGTTCCCTTCAGCATCCAATTTGTTTTTCCAAATCCATTTTAGACCAATGACGTAGACCCCTGTTGGTCTTTCAACCAGTTCCCATACTTCAAGACGTTTGAATTGGTTGAGTTCTTCCTGCATGGATTCAATCCAGTTGTCTTTTGTCATTGCATCTTTAATGTTTTTAGGCTCAGATTGGCAGACAGTGAGTGCATAAATGCAATGTTCACCATATGTGTGAAGACGTTGTCTCGTAACGACTGGTTGATTCGGGTTGCCAATAATGTTAGCCAGAGGATGGTCTTTTGTCCATCTATGTGTAGAGGGTTGATGTTGGTATACATTGTGCAGATTCTGAGGATTCAAATGGTTTGTTGAAGATTCCGCGACATCTGGTGCAGCAGTCTCATTAGCAAACGGATTGAAGAACGCATTTGGATCAAAATCTGCAGGTGGGGGTATTTCATTCAGAATATCATCAGCTGGTTCATCATTGTTGGAAGCGGTGTGTTCAACTGTTGTGTTGGAGTCAACTGGTGTAGGTGCATCTTCAACAGTAGTTGTTGTAGCAGGTGTATCAGGTATAGGAATATTATCAGGTTGTGCAGCGGAAACAGCGGATACACCTGGAGCACGTTCATCAATATCGTTACAGAACAGAGGAGCAAATAACCTTTCCATTTGTTGACGAGTTAGCTGGGGGCTTTGTTCAGCTGATGATGGGGTTTGAGGGAAGTTTAAACGGTTGTGACCGGGTTCTAAGCTGTTATACTCATAAGCCATTTCCGTGAGTTCATCGAAATGAGCATGAATCGTTTCCATTACCTCCTTAGTTCGACGATTCCAGATTCGGAAACCTTTAGAATTGTCACAGTATCCAATAAAGACTCCAATATCAGCTTTGGCTTTGAGCTTTCCAAAATCATCACGATCATTATTCGGATAGCAAAGGGATCCAAATACATGAAAGTGTTTGAGGTTCGGTTTATAGTTGTGGACAAGCTCGAAAGGTGTTTTGTTGTGGCGTTTTGTGATCATAGAACGGTTTTGAGTATAGCATGCAGTAGATACAGCTTCTGACCATAAGTAATCTGGAAGTTTAGCATTGATTAACATTGTTCTTGCAGCTTCCACTAACGTTCGGTTTCGTCTTTCAACAACTCCGTTTTGTTCAGGTGTACGTGCAATAGATGTTTGATGCTGAATTCCCACTTTCTCATAGAATTCACGAAGGATTTTGTTAACAAATTTAATTCCTTTGTCTGTTCTGATTATTCTGACGGTGTTGCGGAGCTGAACCTGTATTTTTGTGAGAAAAGTGATGATCATTTGTGGAGCTTGGTCTTTGCTTCGAAGAAAGTAGACCCAAGTCCATCTTGAGTAGTCATCAACAATTACTAAGATGTAGCGTTTGCCATTGATCGTTTGCACGCGCATCGGGCCACACAAATCCATGTGAAGAAGATGTAGTACATGCTGAGAGTTGTGTTCCACCTTTGAAGGAAAATGAGCACGAGTGCTTTTCCCTTGTTCACAGGCTGAGCAAAGGTGATTTTTTGAATACCGGAATCGTAGGAGTCCTTCAACTAGTTTGTGTCGAGCAAGGTTGGTGATGGTTTGAAAGTTTAGATGTGAGAGACGACGGTGCCATAGCCAGGATTTTGTAGATGTTGCCTTTGAAAGTAAGCAAATGGGAGAGGAAGCAACCATGTCTTGCATAGAGATAGTGTAGAGACTAGAATTACGCGAGCCAGACATAAGGTCATTTCCTTGTAAATCTCGAATGAAACAAGTTTTCTCCCTGAAAGCAACCTCCAAATCTCCATCACAAAATTGACCTACTGAAAACAGATTGTGACCGAGGCCTTCCACATAGTAAACCTTGCTGATTTCGATGTTCCCATTGACATAATCTCCGTAGCCCATGATAGCTGCGAAGTGATCGTTCCCGAATCTGACAGTGCCAATGAACTTTGCAATAAATTTTGATAATAGTTTAAGGTTGCCTGTCATGTGTCGGGAACATCCGCTATCAACAATCCAGAGAATGATCTGTATCACCTGCATTACACACAGACGACACAGATGGAATAGAAGTAGATGTGGAACCCGAAATGTTAGAGGGTTCCGAAGCAGGTATGTTAGACATACACACATTGAGAATTTTAGGCATCCATTTAAATCCTAGTGTGTTATATATCCATTTCTGCCATCTATAACTACTCTTTGCTTTAGTCTTAGTGAAAACACTAGGTGGTACTACATTCTTAGGAGGTAAAGCGGGAGCTACTGTGATAGCAATTGTTGCCTTAGAATCTAAAGAAGGTGGTCTACCAAGCACATACTTAGAATGATTAGTGGGCCTAGAGGTATTCCAATTCTTAGGATTTCGTAATCGAGAGATTATAGCTTTAGCAACACATTTGTCATGACAATCAGAATTCATATTCTTCCGACAAATAACACAAGGTGCATCAGACTGAATATCAAAAGTACTTAACGGTTTAGCATTCGTTACATCACTATTTGTATTACATTTGCCAGACGCAACATCTATAGTGGAAGCAACATGAGTTTTATTCAGAGTCCTAGGGTGTTCTTCTACTTTAGCATTCCTTATTGATCTTTTCTTAGGTCGCAACTTCCTATTCTTCGATTGAGTGCTCCTAGGCTGTGAAGTGCGGACGTTTGGAAAAGATGCAACTATTCCTGTTTCAGTAGAGGGAAACACATTAGCAACTTGTGATTTGGCAGTGGGAATTCTAGGTTCACGATTACTAAGTGTGACTGGTGCTAATCTCTTAATCACAGTAGGCGGAAGTTGTTCATACTTTCCTAACATTTCCCGTAACTTAGAGATGGTGTGAATCAGATCTTGATTTTCAGAACGAATATTACCAGCAAAATTCATGACTTCTCTAGTGTGAGCAAGATAGTGATCAAGTTCGTTTGATGCTTCAAGTCGAGTCTTTTTGAGTAAATCAAATATGACACCATATTCCTGTTTAACTTTTAAAAGTTCTTGTTCATATTTTGAGATTTGACTTTTCAAAGACACGTTTTGATCATCCAGTTGCTCAATTTTAGGATCAGAAGATTTTGCACTCAACTGAGCGATTTTCTTTTGAAAACTAAGTTGATGGTTGTGAATATCTTTTTCACACCAATGAAGACGACGTTTTGCATTGTAAATTTCAGTGAGTAATCGTTTATTTTCAGCTTTTAAAGACTCGATCTGAAGCACATTATCGGTGTTCTCAACAGTAACAACAGTTTCAACAATATCAGCAGAGATATGATCAGATGCATATGGCAAAGAATAGAATAACACAACATTATGGATATCAGCACAGATAACATCTTCCAAGAGTCGATCAACATATTTTCTCAAGAGTTTCTTTTTACGTTTAGTATTAGAAATAGATGTTTCTGTTTTCTCGAAAACGTTTTTCATGACCCCAAGTTCCTTATGAAAATCCTTTTCCCAGGCAATTGCACAACTTTTCAAGTTTTTAACATTAGGTAAAAGATTTTTCTGAAAAATGTCTCTTTTTTCTCGCGCCAGAGGTGATTGAAAATGTTCAACTTTGATTTCAGATCGATATTCTATCTCATGTTGTAAAATTTTGAGGTCAGCCATGAAAATGTCAAAATATCGAAGAATTTTTTGATTTTCAGGTTGTGAGTTTACTTCACTAATGGAAGGTAAAGGACCATAAGTTTGTGCAAAGTCTGTTTTGGGATTAACAATAGAAGACTCAGGTGTTTTGATGATAACCCTTGGTGTGTTTGAAGAATCCGTTGGTGTGACGAAAGTGACCGCCTTTTTATAATTAAAAGGTTTGTTGTAAACAACGTTTTTTAATTTTGATCGACTCTCGTCTTCTGCATCTAATTCCTCTTGACGATGATATTCAACAACACTCATGACAGTATTATCAATTTTGTATTCTGCACTGGAAACTTCAGGAGTTGTTTTGAATGTTTTTAGTGAAAGCTTTGGTTTGTAATCAGCTAGATTTTTTCCATATCCTTTTGGATTGGGTTTTAAGGTAAACTTTTCAATAGCTGTTACTGATTCACCATGTTTGTAAACAACAGTTTTAAACTCTTTAAGTTTGTTTTGCAAGCCGATAATTTCTTCAAGAAGGTCATCTACCCGATTCGTTGAATGCTTTTTGTATGCGGAGAACTGTTTTTGACAATTTAACAACTCAGCCTTAGCTTTTTGATTTTCCAAGGTGAGAGCGTTAATTTGCTTTTTATGTTCGTGTTTCAGTTGTTCTAATTCATACAACAAAGCATTCTTCGAGGCGGCTAGATCACGCATCTGTCTCTCTAAATATTTTTCGTTTTGATGAGATTTTGCAAAAGCGGCTTCAAAACCTTTTTCACGGTTGTCTTGAGTTTTGAAAAAGTTGAGTTGCATTTGTAAACATTCAAAATCCTTGGTTAACAGTGCATTTTTACTTTTTAAGGACTGATTTAATGCAACACATGCAGCAATTTGGGATTGTTGGTCTTGAAGTAACAGAACAAGATCTGGATGGGGCAAAGGTTCATCTTGTTCAACGTGAGTCACAACATGATCATTATTTAGATCCTCAAGTATGACCACGGAGTCAATTTGATTATCAAGGGAAACCATAAGGTCTTCTGGATCGTCAAATGTAACTACGGGGTTTATTTGAAGATCGTCAGAATGAGATGTAGATGACTCATTTTGAACATTCTGAGCCGTGCCGGATTCAGATATTGATGGAGATATTAGTTCAGATATGATGATGGTTTGTTCGGGTACCTGAGACAAGCCATCAGTGTCATACACTGGGCCTGTTTCACTCATGTGTAACTCTTGCATATTAGCCATCAACATAATAGCTGCATTGGCCTGCAAGTCCTCCATATCATCATCTGAGTCTGCATCTGCCATAAAGCTCTGTTCTTTGTCTGTGAGAGATCCACCAGCTTCATCCTTAAGAGCCAAAAGTAAAGCCTCTTTGAAATAAGCACTGCCCCTAGTCCTTGGCTTTGGGCATGCATTAGCCAGGTGTCCCTTCTCATTGCAGTTGTAGCATCTAAGACCATTTAACCGATTCTGAGCATTTCCCTGTTCCACCACTTGAGCTCTGTTGTTATTCCTACCCACAGCATTAAACCCTTGACCACCGCCCATCTGACGACCATAATCACGATTCTGAACTTCAACGCGTCCATTGTTCACAACAGCTTGAGTCCGTGTGTTGGATGAGGAACGAATACGATTGTTGGATTTGTTGGTGTAACGGCCAAAAGCATTAGCAATCATCACAAATCCTTGTTGCAATGCTTCGAACGGATCGGTTTCCTCAGTAGCTTCACTGACATATGCTTGAGCATTGTTGCTGTATGGAACCAATTGATTTTGTTGAGGTTATTGCTGTGAAGGTGTGTTTGAAGCAGTTGGTTGAGTTGCTGGTTGAGAGGGATAATTCTGTTGAGCATAAAAGGCAAGTTGTTGATTATCCGGTTGTGACTGTTTAGCAATTTGAGCACGGAGAATCCTTTCCCGATCAACTTCCTTTTCATGAGGCTTCAAGTAATCGTACAACAATCCATAAGTAGAATGATGCATATTCTTCGCTTGACGGAGAAAGATGACATACTTCTCCCATTCAGGACCAAGACTACTCAGGAACTTAGTATTCACTGCAATTCTTGGCATTATGATGTTGTGTTTATCCAAGTCATTGATGATGTCTGAAAATCGATGATGTTAGGACTCTAGTGTCTCTCCAGGTTCAATCATGAAGTGTTCATAAGCCAAGTAAATTTTGGATTCCAAATCCTCCTGATTGAGTACAGATCCTTCCATAAGAAGACGAATATGATCCCACATTTTTTGTGCAGTCTTTTGAGCATCAACACTACGAAGAATTGGGTTTGGTAATCCTAAGAGGATGTATTCCATTGCAAGTTCATCAGCTTCATAGTGTAGAAGTTCTGTAGGATTTAAATCTGCAACAGTAGCAATGTTGGTTTGTTCATCTCTTGGTGGAACAGCAGTTGGATCTCTGGGTACAATGACAGGAGGCATCTCAAATGGACCTTCCAAGATAACCTTCTTTAAGAACTTTCCATGTGGCTTCTTTAGATCACAAAACCTAAAGAACCTTATCACCCATTGATCGTAGTTTCCTGGAGTGAGCATTGGAGGTCTATCAAGTGATCCAGCTTCATGAATTGATTGTTGGCTGCTTAAAGCTTCACACATCTTTGCAAACCAAGTGGGTTCCTTCATAGTGGTCCGTGATGGATGTTGATTGAAATCGGTTGTGTAGGGTGGAACTTGAAGGCTTGGTGGTGTTTGAACCATATGTGGAGGTGGAATTACACCCATTTGTGGAGTATGTTGATAAATTGTTGTTAAATTGTTGTTGATAAATTGCTTGTTGTTGATTCCATTGTTGATGTTGTGGAGTTAATTGTTGTTGTTGTTGTTGATGATTATAAGTGTGAGGGAAGTAGTTAGAGTATGGTGGTTGAGACATGTTGATGAACTTGTGTAGTAAAAATGGATCTTTGTAGTCGAATGAACCTTTGTTGATGAAGTGTCCTTAGGCGTAGAAAAGACAAGAAACCAAGTAGTACTTAAGCGTAAAAACACCAAACGATACGCGTAACAATAAGAAGTTACGCGTAGGATTTAGCTTACGCGTAAGTAAGATAAAAACACTAAAGTTATGCGTAGACAAAAGTTAGGCGTAGAAAGTTAGGCGTAGGATTACCTTATGCGTAGACCTAAGTTTACGCGTAAAGTGAATCTTATGCGTAGGATTTCTACGCGTAAGCTTATGCTTATGCGTAAGTTTAGGGTTTTTGCCCAAATGATCTTTTACACTTCACAGTGCAAAAGATATCCAAAGTCGACGTATTTTCAGACTTATCCAAGTAAGAAAACACGGAATAAACCAGAAAAATGAAGATCAAACCAGGGAAAAATCTTACGCGTAATTTTAGGGTTTTGATACGCGTAGAATTACTCGTAACTTTGATTTTGCCCAAATGTGTTACTAAACCAGATTTTTGTTATGGAATAGCTTCAATAGTACCAAAAGAACACAAAAATGTGAATTTTGATGTACCAAAACTGCTAAACGGGTTACGCGTAGAACGACACCCACGAACAAAAACAAGCTTAAAAACGTAGATCCACGCGTAAAGTTTGAAACTTTTTGCCAAAAACCAGTATTTTAACACCTCAAAACATTGAAAGTACAAGAATCTTGGATTAAAAAGTGTAAAAAACAAGTTTTTAAGAGAACCAAAGATTGCGTTATCTTTACGCGTAAGACCCAAAACCAAAAACTTCAAAAAAAACAAAGTGTACACCCAACTATTTGGCGATTGATACCACTGTTAGGTCACTAGTTTTACAAACACAAGTTATATAGAAAGGGATGAAGGCGATTGAACAAGTATCAAACACACATACACACATAATATAATATACGGTTAGGCATGAGGCATATGTGAAAGAAAAGAACTTGAACAACCAACCCTCAAATGAGGGTTTACAAGATTATTTATAGGAGGGAAGCTAGGGCAACACTCCTAGTTCCCATCCTTTCTTATGTGGGCTTGGGCCTAAGCTTATGGGCCTTCTACATAAGCTTGACCTTAAACAAACATAAAGGCCATAATAAAGCTACCTATTACATA
Organism: Chrysanthemum seticuspe; assembly: GCA_019973895.1. Taxonomy (NCBI): domain Eukaryota; kingdom Viridiplantae; phylum Streptophyta; class Magnoliopsida; order Asterales; family Asteraceae; genus Chrysanthemum; species Chrysanthemum seticuspe. The sequence goes on along the minus strand of BPTQ01000006.1, from coordinate 117,652,178 downwards.
TGAAATATAAATACTTGAAATACTGTTTAGGAGTGATTCCAACAACACACAAATAATTTTCTGAAACAAAACGCTGTCAAAATCCTTTCTCAAACCCAGAAAATTTGTGTGTTCTTCAAAATAATCAACCTGTTTTAACACGAAAATCTTCTCTGTAACAAATTTACAAAAGGTTTTTCATCACAATACTGAAGAAGACTCAAAACACCTTGATTGTTCTTGTCAAAAATATTTTTCAAAACCCTAAAACCTTTTAATGGAAATGGCAAGAACACAATCTCTTCAGTTTGCATCACAGTGGGTAGGAGATCTAAGTAATGTTGAATTTAAAACAAACAATGTTATAGGCAATTTTGAATACCCCCTGATGTCCCAGCCTATAAGGGCATCATGAAGTTTTTATTCAACTGCCCACTGAAAATGGCCTTTACTAAGTCCCCTTTAATTCTGTACCAAAACCTCCTCTGTGAGTTTTGGGCTACAACAGTGGCCTATGACCCGACACCCTCTACTGATGAGACTGACCTACGACCACTCAGTGAGTATCTCATCAAATTCAGTCTTTTTAATGGGAAATAGTCAGTCACCCTGGATTATAAAACATTTTGTACTTCAACAGGGTTAGACTATAATTCTGGAGTCTATGTTGCCCATCCTGAACCCTCCACAGTTAAGGATGGGTTAAAACAAATTGTTTTGGATCCAAAGTTTTTAGACAGAACCCTAGTCACCAAGAACTCATTTCCTGTGGCTTGGAAGATCCTGTTCACATTTGTGATTCAGGTTCTCGGCGGGAACCACTCATCCACTGAACAAGTTAACTCTATTCAGTTGATGGTGGCATATTGCTTGATGAATGGGGTCACTGTCGACATTGGGGAGATCATTTACAGTGATCTCGTAACCAAGCTACTGAGCAAAACTAGGACAAAATACGTTTCGTATCCTAGGTTTGTCTCATGTGCTTTACAAGTGTTACTGGGTTGCAATTACCCTTAGGAATACAAATACACTGCTTTAACTGGTATGCTGAGCCAATCAAATTTTCAAAAGGACCCATCCCAAGTCACTGATATTGAATTGACGGCCCATATGGTTAATGTAAACAACCAAAGGGACCCAGTGTCTCCAAACCCTGCTCCTAAAAAGAGAAAGGGGAAGTCTCAGACTGGGACTAAGACTAAACCCAAGTCTCAGGGCCCTGAGGCTTTTGGAGCATAGCCTAAAAGGCAAAGAAAGCCCCAGACTGATCAGCCACCTAAGGGAGACCAAACATCATCCACCCCTGTGACAACGAAGGACACTGATACATCACAGGCAGTGCCCTTGGTCCCATCTACTACTCCCCAATATCCAGAGGGAAACATACAACCCGCTGGTAGGGGAGCGCCTTCCACATTGCCCAAGGAGGACATTCGCAAATCACAATTTTTGTCTGAGGGCCAACTGAATGATCCCAAAGACTCAGAGGGAAATGAACAACCCGCTGATGGGGATCTTACTGCCACTGCTTCTAAGGATAGCACTAGGAATCACCCACCAGTGCTTGAAGGAGCACAGAGGGACAAAGACTCGGAGGGAAAGAAACAACCCGCCGATATGGAACTCATTACCAATCCTGACTCCGGCGAAGGCACTAAGAAAAACCCATTAGTGCCTGAGGGGTCACTGGGGGACAAAGACTCAGAGGGACAAATACCACCCGCTGATATGGAACCCATCACCACCACTAGTTTACTAACAGTCGCTGAAGTCAATGAAATTCTTTTCTCTGATGAAGAACAAGCTGACAGTGAAGATGATATACTTTCAGCAGGAGAAGAAGTGGACGCTGATGTTCAAACTGAACAAGAGCATCAGCCTGATCCACAAGAGCCCAAAGAGTCACCTTTCCAGCCTGAAGATAATGACTTTGACTCTTCTTCCTCATCCTGTCCTAAAGAATTCAGAAAGTTTGATAATACTCTTCCACTGACAGAAAGGCAACTGGTTATGTGGATCACTAAAGCTTCAAGGAAGCTATACTATGGGGTTACTAATACTTTATGGGATCAACACACTGAAGCTGCTGCCAGCTATGCAGATCTAAAAGCTGAGGTACAAGCCTTTGATGCAAACACTGATGAACACAGGGATCTCATGTACCAACACCTTCATAGACTGGATGAAAACCTGGTTAAATTTCTAAAGCATCTTCAGGGTTGTGGTGTTACAATTGATGAAATCAGGGATGTTGTCAAAGAAGACCCAACACTCAATTCCAAAGTGCTGGAGGCCACTGACATCTACGTGAAGAATTCTTCACGTCTCACTGAACTAATTGATATGCTCCAATCTGCCAATGTTCAGGGTCTTCAGTCTTCAGTTCAATCTCTTCAGGCTACACTGGGTTCGTTGGATGCTCAAGTGACTACTTTGGCTAAGGCATCGTCCTCTATGGCTTGGAATCTTGGGCCTAGGATGACTGCTTTAGAACTTTCTCATGCTAATCTGGCAGAAAAGGTCACTGGTCTTCAAAAGGATACAACTGACATTAAGGCTATGGTCACGAAAATCTACCAAGCCTTCAAAGGTCAAGCAACATCATCTCCCTCAGTGTCCGAGGCAACTCTTGCTCTCACTGATGTTGCAACAATAGTTGAGGGGGAGAAGACCACTGAAGACACTCCCTCTCACACTGAGGGGGAGCCAGCTCAACCAGTCTCTACAACACCTATATCATCAATCCCACCAGTTTCAGTAACACTCATATCATCAGCCCCACCAACAACAACAACAATCATGACAACAACACCACCCTTAGTAGCATCATCTTCCTCAGGCCAGGACAAAGGAAAGGCCATAATGCAAACACCTGAGCCTGAGAAGATTCCCTATATGATCGGCAACACTCGGTACCTGCTCACACCACAACAACTAACTGCCTATCTTGCAAAGGAAGAAAGGAAAAAGAAACTAGCTAAAGAAGAAAGAAAGAGCAAAGAAGCACTAGTACAAGTCGTTGCTGAGGAAGCTGAAAATATTGGCATTGATCCTAAGAAGCTTCAAAAGGGTCAGGCTGGACAGAAGTTCAAGGATGCTCAGGCTGCTAAAATGGTTGAAATGAAAAAGAAATTGGGTGAAAAGAATAGGAGAGCTGCAGCCATCAGGCAAGAAAGAATTGACCACTACAACTGGTCAATGACAAGCAGAAGGCTGCTTGAGAAAATCATAGATGTCAGAATCATCCCCAAGTCCAAACCACTAGCAATGAATGTCTATAGGGGGATAGTAAAAGACATTTCGAGGTTCATGATCCCATGAAATTCACTGACTTTGGGATCACTGAACTCGATGAACTTGGTCCAATCATTGAAAAGAAGCAGAATGATGTAGTTAAGGAGCTGATGAAAAACCTCAGTAAAAGGTATGAAAGAGTGAGAGAAGCACCAGCACAACTGGGGATTCAGCCAGCCTTGAGTGCACCACAAGGATCTCAGGCTCAGCCACCCAAGGCAAAAGAAAGAGGATTGAGTCAGAGCCTGAATTCAAAGTGCCTGGCCTGGAATGCAACAGGGAACTACCAGAGGGAGTTAAGTTTGTCGACTGTCTTTGCATTGAAGAGCCTGAAAGAGGACTCTTCTTTATAGATGTCTCTGGAAACCCAGCATTCCAGATATGGAGTGACATTGATCTTGCAGGAGCATCTACAATGGCAAGTTATCTACCATTTGCCTCTCAGATCTAAACCCCAGCAAACGTCAGGTTCTGCAATGACCTGAATGCTAAGATAAGAGAGCACCCTGATAAAGAAACACTCCTCAAGAAGAAACCAAAGCTTGAAGCACTGGGGATCCACCTTGAATGACATCTTTTATCTTTTGTACAAGTGATAGGAACTATGTAATTGATCAATAAAAGATGTTTTTGTTAAAATATTCAGTGTTCCTTATTATGTTCATTAGTACATTCAGTGTAAGAAGAAGCCATTTGCTCACTTACATTGATCAAACACTTAGGCTATTTGTATATCAAAATAGGGGGAGACTGTTGGGTTCAGTAAATACCCAAACCCCTTAAGTCAAGGATTTGAATAGAAAATACCCTAAGTGTTTAGGCCATTAAACACTAACAGGTCGCTGAGTGCATAGTCTCTCAGTGAGCCATCTTCAGGATACTCAGTAAGAGGCGAAGAAGAAGTCTCTCCACTCAGTAAGGCGGAACTTAAGGGGTGAAGACTGAGTCAAGAAGAAGATGGTGGATTCAGTGAGTGATGACAATAACTCACTGAATCCCTCAACTCCTTACCAACTGCTAACACTGAAGACAAACTAGACTAAAGACTAAAGGCGGAGAAGACTGAAGAATGGGCAGGACAAAACGGTTATGCTTGAAGCGATAAATACGGAGTGCTTATCCTCAAGAAGTCAACTTTCCCTGAAAGGCTCATCATCAGTACTGACAAGTAGAAAGTGGCTTTGTCCCTTACCAGATATAGCCTTTGTAAACAGAGACAAAATACATCAGTATTTTGTCTTCTGTAACCTGTCAGTTTGTCACTTAGGATATAGTTAAAACTCATACTTGTATAAATAGCATAAGAGATGGAGTGAAAGAATTAAGCTTGTGAATTGTAAAACACACACACATAAAAGCCATCTTTCACTTCTCCAAATACAACTCAGTCCCTGAGATAGCTCAGTGGTTCCATAGTAGTTGTGCTCAGACTTAGCTTGAGCTTTGTGAGGAGTACCAACCCTTTGTCATTTCAATCCCAAGTACTATTCCTCAAGTACTTGGGTAATGTATTCTTTTTTATTTATTTATAATAAAGAATATTATGTTGAAAATTTATCAGTGTGTTTTACTTATGTTATTTCAGTCATTGATTCACTATTAAGTTTGTTTTAAGTACTTAACTGTTTTTATACGATAGTGAATAGGGAACAACAAAATGGTACCCTTGTTATTAATAAGTCTAAAGCTGCAAATGCCTATTTCTCTCTTACCTATGAAAACTACATAAAAATAAAGGAGAGAGAGAAAAGTTACAAAACTCAAAATTTATTCGTACACAAATTTTTGTGGGCTAAGGACACTTTGTACATATAGCATAATGTAAAGCGTTCGATCACAAACTTAAAATGGAGAGACGTGAATTATTTATGCTCCCAAGTCGCTTTCTCTCGAAAGTGAGCCTACAACATCTCTTTTGTACCCTTATTTTTTTTGTTTAGATAATATAGGAAGGCCATAGGATCACTCAAAGTTATTTTTACATCTAAATTACATGGCGCTAATCGGCCATCCCAGTAAGTCAAGCCCCTAAACGTATGAATGATGCACAAACAATAAAGTTTATGGTACTAGCTAGAAAATTTCTATTAAATATATGATGTCATAGTACTTTCTGGATGAAGCAACATTACCATGACTTGCTCCATATGATTTTCTCTACGCCTCTATCAAAACACTAGCTTAATATAGGTACGTCTTTAGTAATAACATAAAGAAAAGAATGGGCAATAGCTATGTTAGGCTTTTACTCCAACCCTTTAACGGTAGCTAGATTTGACTTTCTCTATACACTTTTGGAAATAACACAAAACCAATAGACATACATATTTCAAAGTTTTGTTACAAACATTGATTTTCATCCGTGACTTTTATATGTACTACGACAACATGGTTAAATATTTTAATGCATGATATTTCGGCACATGTTGGCACGTTCAAACAGTCAATGTGTACATTGTTTACATTTTATTTTAGATTTTGGCATTAAGTTCATAAGAAGTAAGTTATGAACGCAATCTTGATGGGGAATCTACTCGACTGCGTTGGTGAATTGTAATAAATTTGATATACATGTATCCACGCATAAATATAATTTTTTCGTACAATGTCCCTTTTAATATTTATGTGTACTTCGCAGCATGGGGGTATTACTACGACCGCAATAGTTGAAAGTGATGATGTTTAACCCAAAACTACTTTCTTATCAATGATACTTGTGACATTTTTGAGTTAACAGGGAATAACGTGGCTTACGTCTAGAGTGTTATTTGGTAAAGGATTGTACATGTAGCCTAGTGATATGAGTTGACTATATTTAAAGTGCAATTCGTAAGAAGAAGAGTAAAGAAAAGTTTCATACTACAAAATAAATCTTTTTACATTTTTCTGAAAAGTTGTCCTTTTACGTTTTTTAAAAAAAACATAAAAACATTGGCTAACAAATATATTCTTTTGGACAATACCTAGAACAAAGTATTCACAATCTTTTTAAGTCTTTAATCTTTATGTGTTTTTCTATAGTCACACTAGTTTACAACTTTATTTATGGGTACTACTGAAAGTTTCTGTAGGTTAATCTTTATCAAAAAAAAAGGAAAAAAAGAAAAAGAAAAAACGACGCTATATCTTCTTGCTTTTGTACGTATGTGTACGAGGTCCTTATAGTCTAATTATTTAAGAGTTTATAAAAATAAACACTTGTAGAACTAGAGATTACAACTTTACACATTGTTTGTGCATTTAACCCATTGTTTACCACACCATGATTTAGCACGCATGCTAACACCCATGTTTGCAAGTCAAAAAAGGTGTAAGAGGTTGGATAATATGACAAGGTTATTACAAGCAACATACAAAAAATCTTTGTGATTTTTTTTTACAAAGGGAAATATATTTGCTCATGGAGAACTAGCACAATCTAAACCCCAAAGTATTTATAAAAGAAAGGTTTTTTCAATGCTTGTGCCTCTTACATACTTGAATGATTTTTGCACACATCTCTATTAGAATATTGTGGGAGCATTTTATAAAAGATAAATGTGCATGCTTAAGCACATAATACTAAGTTACTTCAATTATATTTGGACATTGTGGTATTAGATCGTTGATGATATAGGTCTCAGCACTGATAGTTAGAATATGATCATTATACATTAAGAGGTTGCATGACTAATTATTAAAAGGGAAAATTAGTCAAATAGACAAGGCGCCCTGAGGCTTATCAGTTTACGGACCACGCCATTTTTTAATTTGAAAATAGACCGGTTGCCCACCGATTTTCTTGGACCCAACCAGGGGCTGCCATGTGTCCGACAACTTATGACACAAATACGTATTTTGAAAGTATATATCATGTATTGTAAGGTATTGTTTTTTGGGCAACTTGTATTGTTTTTTGGGCATCTTTATATTTTTTGGGCAACTTGTATTTATACACGAGGATAGTTTGGTCATTTTACATTTTAAATTTAAAAAAAAATCACGGGCACCACACAAAATCCAATCCAAGTCTTTCATCTTCTGGATACAATTTATTTGAAAAAGCAGCAGCAGCAGCAGCAATTAAGATCGTCATCAACACTCGATTCTTGATCCAACCAAAGATCAAAGTACACAACAACAACACTCGCCAAATCCAAAACCCGATTCTTGATCCAACCCATTTTGAGTTTTTTCAGAAATGAACGGTTTTGAGACCTGGGTTTTTTGTGTTTTTTGGATTCGTCCAATTCGCGTTGAGCTGAATCCGTACCCGGGTTTAATTCGGGTTTGGACCCGGTTTCAGGAACCGGGTTTTTTGAAATTAGGGTTTTGGGTTTTTTAGGGGAAGAAGAAGATGAAGTGGGTTTGTTGTTCTTATTGGTCTTGGTAAGTTCATAGCATACATTTTATTCCTGTGATGTTGTATGTGGCTTCTAAGTGTAGATTTTGTTTTCTTTAGCAAAATATTATGTGTCCTTTTAATGAGTGTACTTCTCTATAATATCTGGTTGTTGACTCTCTTCACATTATGATTTGCTTGTGTAGCTTCCTCGTCTAGATCATCTTTTTCATACACTAACTGATTCTTTTCACTAGCGATGTCCGATTCCTCTTGTTGTAGTATCGTTTCCTCAGTATGATCATCGGTTGTTGATTCATGTGTGAGTTTTTTCTCTCCACATGGTTCAAGAATCTGTTTTACATAAAGAAAAGGAAGTATTTACAAAAACAAACTTAGGGCTGATGAACTAAAACCCAAAATTCAAAATGAAAATCAAATGGCTAGAATAATGCCAGCTTCAATTCCAATAGATAAGTTCACTGGACTGATCCAGTCGGCTAAATTCTCAACTGACATCCCTTCGAAACTCGAAAACTTGCAAAAATTGAAAGATGAGTTATCATCAATTCATCAGTGGATAATAATAACTATCCTTTGGTTGTGAATGTGTTGCCTCAGCTTATCGATTTGCATACTGACCGGTCGAGTCCTGTTCGCCGATTCGTCGCAGAGTAATAACCGTTAATTTATATTTTATTTCATTTATAAAACCTGTTGTGGTGATTGTTATAACTTAAATGTGAATGAATGCCTTTTAGGTTATAGGTTTACGTTGCTCGTATAGTTATTAGCAAATGATAATATATAACTCCAATTATATTGATTATAGCTGTGATAATCCTGTGTTCGCCAATTAGCAGTATCTAGTTGTTTGTTTTATAAAAGCTAACTGTTAATAACCGTCATAAACCTTAGTTGGTCGCTAGATGCTTCTTCAAGCAGCGGTTTTTGAAAAAATACAACGCTAAACGTTAAATGCTCTTAAAAGCTTCTTGCCAAACATACATGTTGAATTTCACTTATGTGTTATGTTGTTTTGTTTATGTATTGAGAAAACCTTGTGTAGCAACAAGGGTATAAGCATAAAGTTTGTAACCAATTGGTGAATTTGAATTAAGTTTGTATTGGCCATATTGTTATGTTGATGTGCCAAAAAAAATAAAAAAATAATGGTTTTAGTTAGGGGATTGTAATGTTTCAACTAGTTTGACCCGTTCCGCCAATTTGATCGTAGCCAAGTTTTGACAGATGTAAACCGAACGTGCTTAATAATTGTAGGTTTATTGTTTTAATGTATAAGACTTAGAATGGTTTTGAAGATAGCTAAAGCAAAGTAGTATAACAGTTGAACATGTTTTAGTGAAACGTTGCAAGGTCATCATGTTCACAAGAGCAATGTCGTCAAAGTCAGTGATGTCACATTGAGGAAGCTTAAGCCCTTACACCTTCTTTTTAACAATGAACCAAATTAATACTTAGTATCCCAAATTTATGGTAACACGACTACTAAAAATTGATTGGACTATGTTTGTTGTAACACTACAAATGTATTGGATTGTGTTACTTATACTTTAGCTCTCCCAATTTTCCTGCGACGTTTACTCGTGCAAGCAAAAACACTGGCTCACGAGGCCTCGTCTCTCTTTATATTTGCTTGGAACATGCTATCTAAGAATACATAGGTGGTGGAGTTGCTTTTGTGATGTACAATCTATGTAGTTTTTGTCTTTACAAATTAGAAAATTTACCGGGCTTGCTGATTGATTTTGTGACAACTCGTACTTTCAGGTCATTTCTCAAAACAATTCATGCTTCACCATTTCATCATTTATCGTAAACTAGGTTTACGTGTTCCAAATTCGCGTAACCTTAATGGTTTAGCGGCGAATTCATGATCATATCATCACGGACATTTCATATAGACTAAGTTTAGTCTACACTTCATTAGCATCATTTTCATCATGTTAGTTCATTCATGATTTTGCATTTCACATTAAACGCGTAAATTTCATATTAAATAAACGCTATCGCGTAAGTTATTATTTTGAACATTTAATCCGATACTTCCAAAAATGATCCCGATATATTTTTATACTTACATTTAGTTTATAAAAATAATATTTTGAGTTTACCTAGTGTTTTAAATTTATCTTGTATATAAATTGTTAAATTTATATTATTACGACGCTTTTCTTAAAAACTACACGATAATTATTAGTTCACTCAAATTTTACAAGAAATGTATTTTTACAATTTATATGATCTCAATATACTTTACTTTGATCTATTAAAAATTACTTTTAGCTAAAACTACCTTAAATACACTAATGTATATACAATCTTACAAGTTATTATTACCTATACATTTTACTTACACTTTTTACATTACAAACATTATAAAAGAAAAAAAAAATGTATTTTTGAGATACATCCCCCCCCCAAAACCGGCCATGAGGGGAGGGTGCTTCATTAATTGGGTTGGTAAACATTTTCTTACAAGTGTAGATCTATACTCAACATACTTCACTTCATTCATTCAATCAATAATACAAGTTAGTAAAATTTTCTTCTCTCTTGTTTCCTCCTCTCCAAAACCGGCCACTACAAGGAGATAGAAGAGATTCATAAAGTTTTTCCAAATCAAGTTTAAAACAATCTAGTTACACTCTTAATCAAGGTTTTGAAATAAAAACCTAGGGTGTTTAGGTTTAATCCTTTGTTCTAGTCACCTCATCAAGTAACTAGTAAGCATATCATTTTCATTTTACATCTTTCATTATCATTTCATATCTATTTCATTATTTTTGAGCAAAGCATGCAAGACTTATGGATATTTATACCATTTTTATCATTGTTTTAGAAGTTATATATATATATATAAGTCATCCTATAATTTATCCCTTGTTATATATTAGTTTTGGTGATGTCTAGGAACCCATGACACCCTAAGAAGGTGTATGGTAGGATTAGAATAGCTTTGGAGTTGTTTTGAAGGGATTGGAATAGGTTTAGTACGAGAAAAACTCTTTTCGACAAGTCTAAATAAGAGTCTGATCTTATTTTGTAATTCTGGAAAATCCGACTGTAGACATAAAATTTTGGCCTAGATATTTAGAAAATATACTTTAAAACGAATCCGTGGCCGCTTGAACGGATTAAAACGGAGCTATAACGAAGAAGTTATGAATTTTTCAAGTTTGACGACGAAATATATATGTCCTGAAAATTTCAGCACACTATTTTTGTTTTGTACGAGTCAAAAACGAGTCTTAAGCTTTATAAATTATTTCGACTTAGCAAAAATATATTAGTATACTTTGATACGAAGCTAAGGACATATAATACGTAGAAAACGGATTTGTAACGACTAAAATATACACGTTTTCACAACATTGCCGTAACTTTATTATTTACGAAAAACTATATTATTTTTTTATTTGACAAGTGTTACGGTAAACAAAACGACCATATTGAAGGCTATTTTTAACATTGACGTAGAACTTTTTGTAACGAGATGCCTTCTAATAAAATTGAGATCACCAAGCATATTTTTCAAAACGACCAACCGTTTGTATAGCGGAGTTGTAATGAATTATTTACGGTTGCTTAAACTTTGCCGAAATTCACTTTTAAACTACATTTTGGACAAAATCACCCTACTTAACCTATATTTTTCTTTATGAACGAGACCTCTAGGATAAAAACTTAAATGCCAAAACTTCGAGATTTTGATACAAGCTTTCCAAAACCGTTGAGTTCGTTTCCTAACGTTCGATGTACACCATTTTACGACTAGCTTTTCGAGGTCATTTTTGTCACTTTCATGAAATTTCCAACGACATTATTCTACGACGAAAAGTTATAATTTCACAATAAATCATTAAGAAACTATTGTAGGATGACATTTTGACGTAAATACTTGCAAAGTAATTTAAAAATGGTCAAGACGTCAAAATAGTATTTTTCGACGAAGAGTATTATTTTCCAAACTCACAAGTGGTATAAATAACATACGAATTGCATGCATAACATTACATCATGACTTATTACATATCATATCATTCATAATAGGTCAGTTTCGAGATTCACGTTACATTTCAGTGTATCCACTTTTGCCATCATAATCATTGCAACAGGTGAGTTTTCATAGCCCCGATTTATTCAAGTTTTTACTTTATTTCAAACCTACGGGGGAGAATACATTGCACACCATTTTTATTACGCTACCAAGTATGTCAAATTCATTGTATTGCTTAAGTTACCGCATTGCCAGTTAAATGTCCCCATTTCATAAGCATGAACCGTTAATTTCCTAGAAGCGTGAGTGAGTGGATAGATCTATCGAGGGTGACGCCTCCATCCGGGTTGGTGGATCCCAACTAGTCATACGGATGCATTTCATTTCATAAACATTATTTGAGTTGTTTTGGCAAGACACTCTGTTGGGGCGAACATCATGAACAGTCAGAGCTTCGGTGTCATGTGCTTAAGCAATTGTAACAACATTTTGTGACAGCATTGTCATACATAATTTATACTTGTGGTAGTCGTATTAACATTTACATAAACTCTATGAACTCACTCAACCATTGTGTTGACACTTTTAGCAATGTATTTTCAGGTAACTAAGACATTCACTTCATGGCATGCATTTGGATACATCATGGAGTCGTGATGACGACTCGTCTCACTTGGGTTTTACGCACTTTAAAACATCGTTTGAATTGTAACAAACTTATTTCCGCACAAGTTGATTTTCATTTGGGACCTATACTTTGTAAACTCCGATTGTTTTATTAAATCAAACGATGTTCTTTTCAAACGACACTTTAGGTCGTTCAATATAACTGTGATTGTGATGCTATGACAGTCAATCCCCAGGAATTCCATTCCGCTGCAAAACAGGTAATTTGGGGGTGTGACAGATTCATTGATTGATTCTCATATGTAGGATTGCTTGTGACGTTGGGTTGAATAATACAGAGTTATTGCTCGATATTGTACTTTTAATGATAACTCTCCTAAGAGATGCTACACCTGCAGTTGCTAGGCAGGCTATCACCTCTGGAATCAGTTTATTTAGACGGGCTCTTACAAAAATTGCGCTTCAGGTATATTCGCATCCTATCTGTTAATTAGATTTATCGAAGCTTTTAGGCTCTTAGACCCGTATTAAGCTAGTAAAGATGCAATAGTCGATGATAATGTCAATGCAGTGTCTTTTTCTCGAATATGTGGCCCGTAGGAGCTTAAACATGTAAACTTTGATTTTCCCCGGTAACCATGCATATATAGCATTGTAGATACTCATAGCTCTAATTTTCAGGGTCTGTATTCAAGCGAGGTGGATGATTCTATCGAGTCATCATGGGCATGGGTGTTGAAGCTTAAGGATGAAAAAAAAAGAAAGACCCACGTCGCCAATGGTAGGAGAGTAATGGTTGTGTTATAAAATATTTATAAGAAAAGTTAACGTGGATGGGTGCGCAACGTATAACTCAACTGTACTTAATCGGATAGTGAACCTTATCGTATATAAGAGAGTGCTCCTAAGTTAATCATCGAACATTAAAAAGTAAAAACTATGCAATTTTATGGATAATTGTGTTAAAACTAGGGGCGGAAATTTTCTACACGACAAGAACCCTACACGAGATTAAACAGGTTTGGGTTGAGGATAAACAAGTTTGAGTAAAAAACATGTCAACCTGATGCGCGCAAAACCGTCAAGTTCTCTCACGCAAGCGTAAGAAAACTTAAAACAGCTTCAGCACGAAATCAATGAAGATCTGAGGAGTATAGGGTCTCCCCGGGTCGTTATGTCCCAGCGAGCTGTGCAATGGATTATCAAACGTATAGTGATCGAGAAATTTGAACAATAAAGGGAATTTGATTTGATTATTACTACAGAGATATCAAACAGATACAAAGGCTAAAATGCAAATTAAAGGAAATTAAAAAGATAAAATCTATTAAATAAACGCTATCACTATATTTAAATTGATGTTTTTGTTTTTATGTTTTTACAAAATTGAAATTAAAATCTACGCAACGTACAATTAAAAACGTGAAACTAAATCAATATTACCCCTAAAAATATGAAAATGATATTTTTACAAACCTAATGATAAAAGAAAATATTTAGAAAAATAAAATTATTTTTAAAACTATTTATCTAATTATTATTAATTAAAAACTAATTTTAACTATTTAATAATTACCTAAAATACAAGAAAATAGGGAATAAAGCTAGAAAAATAAAATTAAGACTTAGAAAAATCTAAAATATCAAAAGAGAAATTTCAAAACTATTTTTGTATTTTTATGATTATTTTTCTATTTTCTAGGAATTAAATACTATTTAAAACTATTTAAATTATTAAAAATACAAATTTAACTAAGAAAAATATGAAAAAATATTTTTTTGGCTTTTTATATTTATCTTAACTTAATAAAAATGAAAATTTATTTTTTTTGAACCTTTTCTTAATTATTTGTATTTAAAAGCTATTTAAAATTGCCTAAAACCTAATTTAAATTAAGAAAAATAGTAATCAACAATGGAAAATTATGAAAAATTCAGGGAAATGCTAAAATCTAATTCTAATTCTATGAAAAATGAAAAATCAGTAGCTTATGTGGAAGATATGAAAGCTGTAGTGCAAACTGATTCCTAATAAGCTAATGAAAATAAGCTAAACCATGAAATAAGCTACCAGACAGTTACTAAAGCTAGAGAACACTAAAATAAGCTAAGAACAACTAATTACACCTAATCCTAACAAGCTACAAGCTCTGATCAATGATTTCATGCAAACTGCTTAATCTATGAAACAATAATCTGGTCCTATGTTTGAGCCTGTGCACAAGCTTATCAAAGGAGCTTGTGTAAAAACTAATTGAGCAGTCCTCAAGACCACCAAGTAAGCTACAAATGGGCTAAATCTTAGACTCTAACTTTTTGAAATGGATCAAATGCAGTAGCTGCAAGTTACCTGTTTGTCTATGATTCTGCACAGGGGAATCACTTGGTCCAACTTTTAGCTAAAAAATAAGCCACTTAATAAGCCAGGAACCTAAAACTATATTTTGCAATCTCTAAAAGACCTAGCAAAGTACTGGTAAACCAAAAGTCAGCTCCTCACAAGCTCTTATGAGCTTGTGGATAGATCTGCAAATTTCTAAGAACTTTCACTTATGGTCACTTTTGACTTCTTTGACAAATCTTAAGGTTTAACTAAATTGAATTTGTAATCCCAAATGCCTGCCTGATATTAATGTTTCATGATATAAAGCAACTGAAAAAGGCTATCTTATTGAATCTTATGTCTAAATGCAAAGCTTCACTGTCTTATAACTAGCTACTTTGACGACAAGAGCAGTTTGAAGTGGAATTTGACTTTCACAGTCCTAAGGTGCAGTATTATGATCCTAGATGTTCTAATAAACCTAACTTAAGCTACTTCAGTTTGATTTATCCACCCAAGAAACCTTTAGCTCTACTTAACCATTTGATCCAAACACCACTTAATGGGGCAGAATTGCAAAACCTTATCACCCTACCATATCTCTACACCATGACCACTATCAACTCAGATCTCAATCTCATTGACACTCCTAAATGATACAAAAACTTCAGCTATAACTATCCATCCTAAGCTTAAACTAACAATGCAGATTCTAAAAAAAATATAAATGAAAAGAGATTGAGCATTCACAAATTATTTAACTATAGTGTACCTTGAATTTGAGCTATAACCACACTGAGCTAAGCTAATTAATTTTACCACAGTTAACTAATGAGCAGTGAAAAATACTTGAAACGCTAAAATGAAAACAAGAAATTAGTGGCATGTGCTTGGGTTGCAGGCTGCAAAACATCAGCTGAGGTGACCTGTTCTAGCTTATTTTTGAGCTGAAAAGGAGCTTCAGAGTTGAGATAAGCTACAATGGACAAGTTAGTATGGTAAAGGTTTTAAAAGAAAATCTAAATTCCCACCAAGTAAAGAACACAGAGAACTTGAAAATAAGCTAAATGAGGCCTGGAAACAGTAATGGTAGCTTGCTATACTGCTTATGCAGAATAGTGATAGGACCACATTCAACCTTTCTATGAGCCAATTCAATGCTTACTAAGCTAGTACTTATCTACTAAAGCTAACTGGAACATCAAACTTACTATACCTAAATCTGACTAAGACTATTTGAATAGCAACAATGGGTCAAAACTTTGAAGTTAACCCAAGAGGTGCACTGGTCCAAACGGGTAGACAGATGAGTTTTAGACTATGGGATGTGAAAATGTAAAAACCAAACCTGTAAGCTCAAACACAAGCTCACCTGAGCTAAGGAACAAGCTCTTAACAATCTGAGTGAATAAAGATTTCAAGTAAATAATAGCAGATTCGATAAAAATGCAAAACTGGAAATTTAAAATAACTCGAATTCACTTGTATTAAAAAAGTTGAACGATTACAAGTACAGTAAAAACATAAATCTTGGCTAGAACCAGAAGGATTCTTGCCTTAAACTAAAAAAAAACTCAAATTTAAAACTAAAACTGAAGAGAGAAAAAAAATAAACTAACTAGCTGCCTTATAATTTGGCTACAAAAGCTGTTTTATACTCAGGCTTCTTGGTCTTCTCTCTTTCTTCTCAGCTTCTCTCTCTTCACTCTTGTCTCTTCTGTTGTAAGGTTGCTGCTTCCAAAGCCCGACAATGATGGGACTAGTGTGTTGGGAGTAGGGGAGGAGATATGTTGGTGGCTGGTTTGGTTTTGCAGAAAAGGGAGAGCAAAAGAAAGAAGAAAGGAGGCGATGTCAGTTGGGTGTTTTTATTCTAAACCGGGTCGGGTAAAAGGGTTGGATGGGTGGACTGGGCTTGGGCTTAAAGGGTAAGTAACTTGGATTAAGGATTAGTTTTGGATAATTTTAACAACTTAGGGACCAAATGTGCAAATTCTGTAAATCCAGGGTCCAATGTGTAAATTCTGAAAAGGTTATCCAAGGACTAGACTTGCCAATCTCAAATAATATAAGGACCATTTTTGCCATTTGTGAAATTTCAAGGACTAAACATGACAAATTTTAAAATCCAAGGATCAAAACTGTAATTTCTCAAAACTTTTGGATTTTTCACCAAAGGACTAAATTTGACAAGTTATGATTACAAAAGGACCTTTGGTGACTTTTCTTTTGAAATTTGGACTCAGGGACTATTTTTGACAACTTTTGAAACTTGGGGGACTGGAACTGCAATTTTTGCAAATTTGATATGTTTTTCATCTGATTTTGATATTTTTGCATTTAAAACACATAAAACACTGATTTGTGATATTTTGATCATTTTGATGTGTTTCTGAGTGTTTTCAGATGATTTTGCAGTTTATCTTGTACAAAAATGATGAGTATTTAGAGACTCATCAATCCCCCACACTGAGACATTGCTAGTCCCTAGCAATGATTTGAGAAAACATAATGGATTTTAATCTCTTTACCAAAAGCCATTACTTCTGGAGTAGCCGAATGTTTCAGTTCAAGTAAGAACCATGGTACACCGATAACCATGTGATTTTGAGCAAACCACCAGCTTTCAACGGATTTGAGTTTGTCTTTACCAGAAGCCGTACCCTTCTGGACTAGCCAACTCTTAGATAAATTATCAGAATTATCTTTGGTGAGCTGATTACCAATTATGGTTTTTCCACTGCCTTTACCACAAGCCATAATCTTGCGGGCTAGCCAACTCTTCACTTTTTAGGATATGGTGAGTTGAATACCATACAATTTTGGGCAAATTGCAAGCCATATAAACGGATTTGGGAAATCTTTACCAAGAGTCGTTTGCTCCTGGATTAGCCAATCCTTTTGTCTTACAGACATGGCGGACTGATAACCAAATGAGAAAGTGTAAAACACTTACTCCAAAAAAAAAATTTTGGCCAAAAACGGGGGGAATTGGGTGGTATAATTACATGATAAAATTCGTGAGAATTCCCCCCCACACTTAGAAATGAATATTGCCCTCAATATTCAAAGTACCGGCGGTTATGCCGAAACTGAGAACGTAAAAGGGAAATACTACGGCCTTTATTTAGAAAGATTTTTTTTTTTTTTTTTTTTTTTTTTATTTAACATGTGGGGCAACACCCCCACACTTAGGTGGTAGAAAGGGGGTAAGAAGACAGAAATATGGGTGAAAACCCATATGGTGTGTGCTACTGTTTTTGATTTCCGAGTCGCTAGCTTGACTCGACCCCGAATTCATTGGTTCATGGGGAAGCAAGGTGGAAGAAACAATCTCCATCGGACTTTCATTAAAGATGTTTGGACAAACATTGAAATACGTGAAAGTTCCACACCGATGAGATATACACAGAAAGACCCGGCTCAAAAATGATATATGGAAATGCCGGGATCAAAGATAATGTCTTCATTCCCGAAGGAGTGAAGAACAGGAGAGGTCACGGGATAGGTGAAGAAGAAATAGAAAATCATGATAAACATCATGACTAACTCATTTTCATCTATAGGAGGATCCATAATTTCAGGATTATGAATCTCATCATTTAAGCTTATGTGATCAAGACAAATCTCGGGAGTGTCTAGATCAAAGTAGAATTTATCATACTCCCGCGGAGATATGATATGAGTGAGTTCACCGGAGAACTCCTCAAAAGTGAATGAATCATATTCAGAATTGATATGAGTGAGTTCACTGGCGAACTCCTCCACCGTAAATGATTCATAATCGGGGAGAGAATTATGAGAATGAGAAGTGGTACTGCCACTAATCTTCTCTCCCATAGTATCAAAACAGAAGGCCTTCATTTCCGGAATAGAATCATCGGAAAGAATGTCACTATCCTTAATGGGGATAGGAGATGAAATAGGTTTCTCTTTGAAAGCCTCGATTTTAGAAATGAGAAGTCTGACATTCAATAATGTTGCTCGAAGAGCTTCATCTTTGATTTCAGTGTCAGTAACTTCATCATTCTCTTCTTCTAAGCTAACAAGCTCAGAAGGTGAATCTTCCACATAAACGATGTCTCCACAAGATAACGAATCATCATCATCAGAATCGGAGGACATCTCAACATTATCATTTTGGAAGACAAGAGGAGGAGGAATATCACACACATGATCAAGAATTCCCTGTGACTCTCTTGGGATTGGGACAAGGTCCTCAACACTAGACTTTATGAATTCGTCCGATTCCTTTTCAGGAACAGTGTCGAGATGCTCGTCCCCCATAATAAGAGAGTGAGTGTGAATCTCGGGTGTGATAGCAGTTGTTTGAGATGAAATCTCGACTGCTGGGACATCATCTGATGAACTTGATGAATATTTATAGAATTGAAGGATATCAAGTGTATCCTCATCATCACTGTCATCAGGAATGAAACGAAATCGAGAGCTAGATCTGGCTGCTTTTTGTATTCTAATTAATTCCCTAATAGAGTTTTCACTGGAATCTGGGAATCTAATTTAGCAGCCTGTTCTTCAGCTAACAATTCTTCCATGGATTTTTCATTTGGATTATCTTGGGAGTGTTTAGATTCCTTCAAATCTTTCACTAAATCCAAAAGATTAAGGAGAAGATTTTGAGGAAGTGGGTCAGGCTGGTACTGTAGAGGTTGGTCATGATACGAAGAGTCGTAATTGTTACAAGGAAATGGGTTCCCTGTTTGACAATCCGAGCTAGAGTGAGGACCTCCACAATACTCACAACAGTAAAACTGATGTGGCTGTGAGTGGTATGTGTTGTAGTCATAATCGTTATCAGGAACCTGCTCATAGACAAGCGTGTTTCCTGATTGACAATCAGAACTGGAATGTGAACCACCACAGTACTTACAACAGTAAAACTGCTGAGTCTCACAGTGTGGTAGCTGATGGAATAAATTAGTCGTGTTATGGTAAGAATAGGGATCTTGGTTATAGACAGACCCGTTTCCTGATTCCACCATGCTACAACTGGGGCAATTGCCACCATTATAAGGACCACCACACCATTGACAATCAAGAGGGTGAGGATAAGACATAGAAAGAATCAAAGGTTTTCAGAGGGGTAGGGATGAAGAATCAAAGATGTGAGAGGGTAAAGATGAATATTTTTGGTATTTTTGAAAAACATTTTGTAAAAACAAAGAATGAAAATCTTTTTGGATTTTTGATTTTTAAAAGAAAATATAAATACATACAGGTGGTATAGACAAAGAGTGAATATCCAAATCACTAATCTGCTAGACGGAAGATAAGCCGCACAGCTCCCCGGCAGCGGCGCCAAAAATTTGATGCGCGCAAAACCGTCAAGTTCTCTCACGCAAGCGTAAGAAAACTTAAAACAGCTTCAGCACGAAATCAATGAAGATCTGAGGAGTATAGGGTCTCCCCGGGTCGTTATGTCCCAGCGAGCTGTGCAATGGATTATCAAACGTATAGTGATCGAGAAATTTGAACAATAAAGGGAATTTGATTTGATTATTACTACAGAGATATCAAACAGATACAAAGGCTAAAATGCAAATTAAAGGAAATTAAAAAGATAAAATCTATTAAATAAACGCTATCACTATATTTAAATTGATGTTTTTGTTTTTATGTTTTTACAAAATTGAAATTAAAATCTACGCAACGTACAATTAAAAACGTGAAACTAAATCAATATTACCCCTAAAAATATGAAAATGATATTTTTACAAACCTAATGATAAAAGAAAATATTTAGAAAAATAAAATTATTTTTAAAACTATTTATCTAATTATTATTAATTAAAAACTAATTTTAACTATTTAATAATTACCTAAAATACAAGAAAATAGGGAATAAAGCTAGAAAAATAAAATTAAGACTTAGAAAAATCTAAAATATCAAAAGAGAAATTTCAAAACTATTTTTGTATTTTTATGATTATTTTTCTATTTTCTAGGAATTAAATACTATTTAAAACTATTTAAATTATTAAAAATACAAATTTAACTAAGAAAAATATGAAAAAATATTTTTTTGGCTTTTTATATTTATCTTAACTTAATAAAAATGAAAATTTATTTTTTTTGAACCTTTTCTTAATTATTTGTATTTAAAAGCTATTTAAAATTGCCTAAAACCTAATTTAAATTAAGAAAAATAGTAAACAACAATGGAAAATTATGAAAAATTCAGGGAAATGCTAAAATCTAATTCTAATTCTATGAAAAATGAAAAATCAGTAGCTTATGTGGAAGATATGAAAGCTGTAGTGCAAACTGATTCCTAATAAGCTAATGAAAATAAGCTAAACCATGAAATAAGCTACCAGACAGTTACTAAAGCTAGAGAACACTAAAATAAGCTAAGAACAACTAATTACACCTAATCCTAACAAGCTACAAGCTCTGATCAATGATTTCATGCAAACTGCTTAATCTATGAAACAATAATCTGGTCCTATGTTTGAGCCTGTGCACAAGCTTATCAAAGGAGCTTGTGTAAAAACTAATTGAGCAGTCCTCAAGACCACCAAGTAAGCTACAAATGGGCTAAATCTTAGACTCTAACTTTTTGAAATGGATCAAATGCAGTAGCTGCAAGTTACCTGTTTGTCTATGATTCTGCACAGGGGAATCACTTGGTCCAACTTTCAGCTAAAAAATAAGCCACTTAATAAGCCAGGAACCTAAAACTAAATTTTGCAATCTCTAAAAGACCTAGCAAAGTACTGGTAAACCAAAAGTCACCTCCTCACAAGCTCTTATGAGCTTGTGGATAGATCTGCAAATTTCTAAGAACTTTCACTTATGGTCACTTTTGACTTCTTTGACAAATCTTAAGGTTTGACTAAATTGAATTTGTAATCCCAAATGCCTGCCTGATATTAATGTTTCATGATATAAAGCAACTGAAAAAGGCTATCTTATTGAATCTTATGTCTAAATGCAAAGCTTCACTGTCTTATAACTAGCTACTTTGACGACAAGAGCAGTTTGAAGTGGAATTTGACTTTCACAGTCCTAAGGTGCAGTATTATGATCCTAGATGTTCTAATAAACCTAACTTAAGCTACTTCAGTTTGATTTATCCACCCAAGAAACCTTTAGCTCTACTTAACCATTTGATCCAAACACCACTTAATGGGGCAGAATTGCAAAACCTTATTACCCTACCATATCTCTACACCATGACCACTATCAACTCAGATCTCAATCTCATTGACACTCCTAAATGATACAAAAACTTCAGCTATAACTATCCATCCTAAGCTTAAACTAACAATGCAGATTCTAAAAAAAATATAAATGAAAAGAGATTGAGCATTCACAAATTATTTAACTATAGTGTACCTTGAATTTGAGCTATAACCACACTGAGCTAAGCTAATTAATTTTACCACAGTTAACTAATGAGCAGTGAAAAATACTTGAAACGCTAAAATGAAAACAAGAAATTAGTGACCTGTGCTTGGGCTGCAGGCTGCAAAACATCAGCTGAGGTGACCTGTTCTAGCTTATTTTTGAGCTGAAAAGGAGCTTCAGAGTTGAGATAAGCTACAATGGACAAGTTAGTATGGTAAAGGTTTTAAAAGAAAATCTAAATTCCCACCAAGTAAAGAACACAGAGAACTTGAAAATAAGCTAAATGAGGCCTGGAAACAGTAATGGTAGCTTGCTATACTGCTTATGCAGAATAGTGATAGGACCACATTCAACCTTTCTATGAGCCAATTCAATGCTTACTAAGCTAGTACTTATCTACTAAAGCTAACTGGAACATCAAACTTACTATACCTAAATCTGACTAAGACTATTTGAATAGCAACAATGGGTCAAAACTTTGAAGTTAACCCAAGAGGTGCACTGGTCCAAACGGGTAGACAGATGAGTTTTAGACTATGGGATGTGAAAATGTAAAAACCAAACCTGTGAGCTCAAACACAAGCTCACCTGAGCTAAGGAACAAGCTCTTAACAATCTGAGTGAATAAAGATTTCAAGTAAATAATAGCAGATTCGATAAAAATGCAAAACTGGAAATTTAAAATAACTCGAATTCACTTGTATTAAAAAGTTGAACGATTACAAGTACAGTAAAAACATAAATCTTGGCTAGAACCAGAAGGATTCTTGCCTTAAACTAAAAAAAAACTCAAATTTAAAACTAAAACTGAAGAGAAAAAAAAAATAAACTAACTAGCTGCCTTATAATTTGGCTACAAAAGCTGTTTTATACTCAGGCTTCTTGGTCTTCTCTCTTTCTTCTCAGCTTCTCTCTCTTCACTCTTGTCTCTTCTGTTGTAAGGTTGCTGCTTCCAAAGCCCGACAATGATGGGACTAGTGTGTTGGGAGTAGGGGAGGAGATATGTTGGTGGCTGGTTTGGTTTTGCAGAAAAGGGAGAGCAAAAGAAAGAAGAAAGGAGGCGATGTCAGTTGGGTGTTTTTATTCTAAACCGGGTCGGGTAAAAGGGTTGGATGGGTGGACTGGGCTTGGGCTTAAAGGGTAAGTAACTTGGATTAAGGATTAGTTTTGGATAATTTTAACAACTTAGGGACCAAATGTGCAAATTCTGTAAATCCAGGGTCCAATGTGTAAATTCTGAAAAGGTTATCCAAGGACTAGACTTGCCAATCTCAAATAATATAAGGACCATTTTTGCCATTTGTGAAATTTCAAGGACTAAACATGACAAATTTTAAAATCCAAGGATCAAAACTGTAATTTCTCAAAACTTTTGGATTTTTCACCAAAGGACTAAATTTGACAAGTTATGATTACAAAAGGACCTTTGGTGACTTTTCTTTTGAAATTTGGACTCAGGGACTATTTTTGACAACTTTTGAAACTTGGGGGACTGGAACTGCAATTTTTGCAAATTTGATATGTTTTTCATCTGATTTTGATATTTTTGCATTTAAAACACATAAAACACTGATTTGTGATATTTTGATCATTTTGATGTGTTTCTGAGTGTTTTCAGATGATTTTGCAGTTTATCTTGTACAAAAATGATGAGTATTTAGAGACTCATCACAACCCGTTCCCGTTTGTCAGGATCCCGATCCTGATCTTAGGATCTTACGATTTTACGATACTGCAAAGCAAAAACGATCCGGATCCTACATAGGATCTTTGCAAGCTTAGGATCTTATATGATCCCGATCTTGACCATACGATCTTACGATCTATTCCGATCCGATCTTACTTTTCTCGGATTACAAACTAAAAATCTACAAATTTATGGGTTGTTTGTTTGTAGAATTCGAAAAACAACATATTAATATTTTTAAACATTTTATAATCATAATTTAGGACAACATTTATACGAAACATTCATACTTTCATAGTATTTTATGGTTATAATGTATTAGAATTTGTAGATTTGTATAAAATTACATAAATTATTAAGAAATAACATTAGAGTAGGATCTTAAGATCCCGATCCGATCTTACGATCACGATCTTGCAAAGACGAAAACGATCATGGGTAGGATCCCGATCTTGACAACCTTGCGTTTAATAAACGGGTTGTGTTTGGGTTGAGTAAAGGGTATGTTTGGCACGGAGCGGTGTGAAGCTTTTTGGAGCGATGAGCAGTGAGCAATGAGCATTTTGTATTTTACGAGTCGTTTGGCAAAGGAGCGTTGAGCTTTCCTATTTTTTAGGAATGCTCAATTTTCCAATGCTTCTTTAAGAAGCTGTGAGCGGTGAGCAGTGAGCTGCACAGCTACTCCTCACAGCTCACAACTACTGCTCACTACTACAGCTCACAACTACTTTTGACAAACACACCCTAAGTATTAAACATGTCAACATGTGAACCCGTTTAAGAATATAAATCCCTAAAAATAAAATATATATATTTGTTTTTATGTTAGATTTGAATTAAATGTATTTTGTTATGTACTTAATATAAGTGGATTATGATTATAACTTAGATATCATTTTTTGATTTAAACAAGTAGAATCGAAAAACCAGAAATTTTATTCACCGCTTGACCTATTTGCTTAAACAGGTTAAACAGGTTACACGTGTAATGCATATATGAGTTTGGGTTGAGTTTCTTGACACAATTAATAAACATGTTGTGTTTGGGTTGAGGTTATATTAACCCGTCAACCCGCAAACTCGAACACGACTAAATTGACACACCCCTAGGTAAAACTATATCATTTATTTTGGTTCTTTTTCAATGTTTTAGAGAACCTGGTTGTTTAACCGGTTAAAACATGAACCGGTTAAATCACTAAAAACCGGTTTGAGGAAAAGAAACCGGTTAAACCGGTTCGTCAACCGGATAAATCAAAAACCCAAACCGGGTAGTAGGTCCCACCAAATAGGAACCAAACAGAGAGAAATTACCGAAATTAGACAAAAGTCCATCCGCCGTTAACCCGTGGTGAACCACCATGGCTTCTTCTTCTTCCATTAAGAAGAAGGTACCATCACTCTCCACCCTCCTCCTCCGTCACACCCGCCACCACAATCATCATACTCCCACTCCTTTAATCAATAACCGATACATATCCACAAATAGTAATTATTTCTTCTTTTATAAAAATAATAAACACCGTGATGAGAATACTCGGTCATTTCTAAAACCTTACGCGTTCACTTCGTGTTATCGGTCTTTTACGACTGACAGAGGTAGTAATGATAGTGGAGAGGTGGAAGAGACGAAAGGCTTCTTTGATTATAATGATAATTATGGTACTAGTAGTAGTGTTGGTGATGTGGTTGAGGTTGTTAGTGGTGGTGTTGATCAGGCGATTGTTCCGGTTCGTTGTTTGGTTTGGTTTTTGGATCAAATTCATTACCTAACTGCCATGCCTTGGTGATTCGTTATTGCTTTACCTTGTTGTTAATGCCGTATTATTGCCCGTGTTTTTAATACTTTGTCTATTAGGTTATTGTTAGCTTAAGTAAATAGCAATGTCTCGTCTGAGTGCGTCAGCTAAAAAGAAAATGTTTCCTAAAAACTTACTTGTAACAAGTGTTCCAATATGAACACGTTGATGACGTGTCACTTTTATGTAGGTGACATGTCGTTAAAGTGTTCATATTGAGACGTTTGTTGGAAGTAAGTTTGTAGGAAACATTTTCTTTTTAGCTGACGTACTCAGACAAGACTTTAAGAAAAGTACACTGTGTAACTTTTAGTAACATTTTTTTTTTTTTTTTTTTTTTTTTTTTTTTTATCAAAATGGTGTTATCCACTCCACCTCAGCTAGCGATATTTTACCTGCACTCGTAACACTGAAAACACAAGCTAAAAGCAGCGTCATTGAGATTGGGATGACACTGTCGGTGACATCCAGTGTTATCCAGTGACACTGAAAATGAATTTTTGACTCCGTTGAAAATGGGGATATGAAATGTTCCAACAATGTACTAACTGTATTTATAAGTTTTTCACAATCTGTACAATTTGAAACAGTGTTACAATCAAACATGCTTTTAGGCACTAGTACCTTTCGTATTACCATGTTTAGCTCAGGTTATGGAGGTGAAAGTGTGATTGAAATTGTTTGCGTGAATGTGAATTTGCATCCACATACCAATTAAACGTGCTTTTAAAGAGTAGTACCTTTCATATTGTAGCCCTTTAGAGAGCACAATGTAGTAGTTCATTTTGCTCGATGTGACATTTTTGATTTTTGACATCTAACTAGTAAATTTTTTCAAGTACGATATTGATATTAATTCTGAAATTCATATATAAGTTTGATAATTAGTAAGCACGGGTCTAGTTCTTTTAAATGTTGGTGTTAAGTTACTAACATAAAAAATTAATATCAATCTTTTCTTTACAACAATAACTCTCTGCATGAAATAAGTTTTTGTTCTTTTTGCTTCCCAGTAGAATATGTGGGAGTGAGTTTTGTTTTGCGCTAAAAATTGTTAGATTTGATCGTAACATCTATAGTTTAAGCATTGCAAAGATCTTAGTTTCTCACAAATGGGTTACAGTGGTTACCTATTTTCCTGAGTTAATCCTGTAGTTGACTATATTTGTAATTTTGTACGCATTGACCTTAGACATAATCTGATTTGTAAATATAACTATGTAGGTGGATGGTTATCGTCATGTCCACACTAGCTCTGAGAGTTGCTATACTCCCCGTGCTTCTCGTCCAACTGCAAAAGTTGAAGATTAATGCAGAGTTGGCACCTAAATGTTAGTATCCTCTTTCTTCTTTAATAAAAAACATTTGGTACTTTACATAGCTATATTTGGTTTTTACTACTCAAGGTTATGGATGGTATCCGTCGAGGCTGCACCGGATGTCATAGGTGTTAAAGACGAGCAACTGTTTTGTGAAAGTTAACACGAGTAGTTTGTTATGTTACAACCTGATGTACTAAAGTAAAAAAAATAAAAAAATAAAATTTGAGCTTATAAACAACTTACGTATAGCACTACTTAAATGCTTAAATATTCATTAACAAGAACTGCCATTGTATGGGTAGTAAGCTGTCCCCTAAATGAACTTTTGGAAACAAGGTTGCCTGACCCCAGCATAAATGTTAGGTTATCAGAAACACGGCTTGTGGTTTTGGTGTTAGAATGCAAACTATATGTCTTTAGTTTAGTTTGGAATAATAGAGCCTACAACAAATAATTATATAGTCATAGTACATAATGACCCTTGCGAGCGTGCTTCGTTTTTGGTAAACTAGTGACAAGGTTGTTGGGAGCGGTGATCAAAATTTTCCCCGCATTCATTCACCTGGTTTTATAAACAAAATTGAAAGCTCTTCTGGTGATGGCTGTGTGTATTTTATGAAGCTATCAATTTGTGGTGGTAATATTTTTTTTTCTTCATAATCTTGGTTATCAATATGTTAATCTCAATCTGGAGATTACAGTACAATTTAATATTTGTTTTTAATTTAAGCATGCAAGGCACTAAGAATAGTAAATTGGATGTGAAAAATTATCTTCCATCATTTGAGTTGTGGTTAGGCAATTTAGTAATGAACTTTCCAAAGCATTCTCACATCTTGATATATGACAAGGCATTAAGGACTTTTATTTGAGTTTAGTGGTCCCATAACTTAGTTATTTGTACATAAACGTCACCTACCCAAGTATCTAAAAGGACAAGTCTTTGCACCTTTCAGCATAGAATATAGTGTTCAGTATATAAAGAAGAGAACACCCGAAAATCTGGGGTGAAGACTGATAAACTGCCATGATATCTGCGATTGAGGAAAAATGAGAATGATTAACCTGTTTCTATACATATGTAAGTGACAGAAAGATACAATGTCAAATCTGCTATTCAGGACTATTCTTTTTAAACTTTTTAAAGGAAGAAGACTGTTTACGGTTGAATGGATTGTGGAGTTTTCACAGATCTATTAGGAAAACTGCGATGGTTTTAACAGAGCTGAAGTTCATCAACTTAAGTAGAAGATTAAAAATTCGTTCTTTGAGTAAAAGAAAAAAATGTGCCAAGCTCAATGCCAACATACTTTTATCTGTGATACGTAGAATTATATAAGCCTGAATTGCTGTTACAACATTTATTATCGCAAATGATTCTTCTTGGATTGTTTTTTTAATTTTTACCTTACATTTGTTATTTTGACTTTCTTATGTTTCTTAAAGTGCCACCCCCGTTGCCACCACCTTTCTCAGGAAAGAGTTGGATAGAACAGTACAAACGCTTTCGGGAGAAAAGGATAGAAATTGGCTGCCCTTCTTTTTTATGGATGCTAGCATATCCGTCTGTTCAGGTTTATCATCCACAAACTATTTATAAACGTTAAACTTTTCAATATCGTGAAGCTTTTTATACTGTTATATAATTTGCCTGTGTGTCAGGTTTTTTATTGGCTGCAAGTTTTTATTAAGCTTCTGCATCATATAATAACTTCTTTCATTTGATTTTCATTTGTAGATTCCTTGCTTTATCTTGGGGACAGCAAGTGTCAGACGAATGGCACTGGATCACTACCCTGGCTTTGAAAGTGTAAGGCAACATATAAACGAAAATCATTTCTATGGGGCATGCTATCAACATCTTTTGGTTGTTAAATTGTCATTTTTCATCTCAATCTCTCTTTCTTTGTTAAATCTGAGCCTGGTAATTCAATTGTTGAAACAGAGTTGGGCCAAGAACAAAATTATGCCTTCTCACATTTTTTTTATCATTACTAATCTGTGTACTACTTAGGTTAAGGCAGTCGATCTGAGAATATCATTGATAATTTTCTGAAGTCCATATTATATCAAATTTATTTCAGGGGGGCGCTCTTTGGTTCCAGAATCTGACTGAATTACCACATGGTGCTACAGGCTGCATTTTTCCCTTGTTAATAGCCACTCTGCATCTTGTCAATGTTCGGGTAATTGCTAAATCTTAGAGGGGGCAAACTTATCTGTATGGAAACGGGCCAATTTGGGTTGAATTTGACTGGTAATGCGTCTAACTGCTTAAATTAAGATATTAGCTAATAATGAAACTGTGTCATGGGTCGAACAATTTAAGCGGGTTAAAAGTCATTAAACATGTATTAAGATGTTTACTATGTTTTAACTCATTTGATTTACAAGAATTGTGTGTTTTTATACAATAGAGTTATGTCATGTTATTTATGTCAAATAAGGACCAAAAGTCTTGACGGGCTGGTCTCAAATGATCTATTTTGAGTTTTGATGCTTGCATAAAGCTACCTAGTTTAATACGAACCATTTTGACGTGTTACCCAACATGCTTATTTTGCCAGCTCTACTAAATCTATAATAATCGCAGTGAAGCTCACCTTCTTTCAAGCACTCAGGAAAAAATAGTATTTTTCGCTTCACATTTTTTTTTGTTGATGATATACAATCAATAGGTTTTGTTGTTGGAGGAATTTTAGAGTTTATAGTAATTTGTGATTTTCATTAATAGCATATGGTTACAAAGAACCTCAAATGTTTAATGTCTGCCTGATATAGCTATTATTTTTCTGAGTATTGCTCCTGTAGAGGCTGTATAGTTATGTCTCAATCATGTGTATTTATTTATCTTACATGTAACTGAAAGTGTTATGCTTTTGTTTCAATCAGCTTTCGTTTGAGAAGTCTTCTTTGACAATGCTCCCAAATCTAATTGGCGTGTTAGCAAAGGTGAGTGAAAGTATCCATGTGAACAAAATGAGTTATGTAACCTTGATCAAAGTATTTGCTAGATCTCTTGTATTCAAGTTCATGGTAGATCATAATGTTGATTAACCTTCAGAGCTTGTGTCGTGTTTGTATTTCTAAATATTTAGGTTCATTTGGGGATTAATTTCCAAATGATGACTATCACATATATGAGTAATGAGAATATATATTATGTAAGCTTATTACAGTATTGTTTTAATTCAAGACAAGTATTCTAATCTCTTTCTCTCTCTTGGTTGCAGTATTACAGGTTCTACTTGCATTGTCTCACAATTCCTCTATTTTTTACTGGGTTTTATTTTCCCCAGGTACTTTAAGTTCTTATATTTTGAAGTTAACAAGATTTCATTGTAAATCATATAAACTATGTTCTAATGAAAGCCTATAGTTTTCTTCTTGTTGTCGACCTTATAATGCATCGCCTATACAGCTATTAATACATTTACCCTTGAATATCTATGAATAGGATAATGACACTTACAAAATACTTATCATGTGTAATATGCTTTTTTATCTATAAGTTTCTTGTTAAGCAATCATCCCAGTTTGATGCTTTTGACTTTCTGGTACTTATTTTCTCCCAGTATCTATCATCCCCTATTATGGTGTAGTTGCACTCACTACTCAGAGGCACTAATGTATTTCTATTAATTTCTACTTATCATTTCGATTTGTTTTTGTTGCAAGCATAGTCACTAAAATTTATTCTGATAATTTAATAATAATGTAAAAGTTATTTAAATTTTTGCATTAAAACTGATATTTATAATGTAATTTTTTGCAGGGTAGTTTGATATACTGGGCATCTAATAGTTCCATAACCCTTGTTCAGGTTGGTTTTAGTTTTCTATGCCCTTCTAATTTATAAATAATCATAACAATTCAGCTCTTGACATTGAAGTTGAAATCATTTTTGTGGCTAAATTCTGTCATCTTGAATGTTTATTGGAGCTTAGTTAAAAAAAATGTTAATTGCGTTCTGTACAAGATCTGCGATTTCGATCCATTCACGCGTATAAGGATCGATTTGGTTTATGTTTTATCTCTACGGGCTAGCTGAAAATTTAATTAAAAAAGAAATGGTCAATTGGTTGAATGATCGTAGTCATCCAAAGTCTTTTAATTTATGAAACCTGCAATATATCTTTCTTTAATAAAAGGTTTGATTATCATGGTAACAAATTTTTTTTGTTATCATATTCAACAGCTTACCTATTTATTAAATATAGAAAATGGATAAGAAAGTGTTCGCGGATCAGCCTAACTTTATCTGACACTTTTTGACCATTACCCAACCCTCCTGACCCACCTCTGTCACCTTTAGTTTGTACCATGAAGTGAATTGCTTACTATAACTTACCAATTGGTCTGACAGCAACTAGTTATGAAGCATCCGCTTGTTCGCGAGAAGTTAGGGTTACCTGCCAAGTTAGCTCCAGTGGATTCTCCAGTGGATTCTGGACAATCTCGTGATATGGATGGTCTTGAAGCCACTTTCACAGTTCAGTTGGATAAAAAACCTATTCACGAATTATCATTACTAGAAATATTTAATGTAAGTGATATTTTTCATTTTAGGCTACTTTTGTAGATTTGTTATTTTGATATGCAATTTTTGCAACTGTTTTCAGCTTTCTATTAAACAGCTAACCAAGGGGGAACATGAGAGAGCAGTTTCACTTTTAAGGTGACTTGTTGCATTTATTATTTAATATAAAGTTAGAGGTGGCACTTTCAACCGATTTACTTGTATGTGTGTCGATTTGTGTTATGTTTTATCCTTAACAAGTCAATTGGGCAAAAAAAAAAAAAGTTTTGATTTTTTTAAAAATGTGTCAATCAGGCTAAAAATTGCCCCCAGTGTTTTTTTTTTTTTTTTTTTTAACATACAGCCTCTTTAAGCTCTTCACTGAAAAAGAATTAAATATTGTGAAATATAGTTTTTGTAATCGTATTTAACACATTAATAGTTTGTTTTCAAATGCACAAAAAGTGTTTCAGCCTTTCAGGTCAAGCCTTACAAAATTGACGCCGCTTAAGAGGTTATCCAAACCAGCCACCTGTCCGTCTTACCGCGTCTAGTTAAATACTATTTTTTAACATTAATTCTCTCTCTCAATTTGTTGTATTTTAACCTTCAAGTATTACATATAAATTACAGAATGGTACTTGAAAAGGACCCTGAGTATGTCAGAGCATTGGTAGTTATGGGGCAGTTGTTGATAAAAGATGAAAAATTAGTTGAGGCTACTGAATATTTGGATCGTGCTGTCACCAAAGTATGAGACGCTGAGTTCATTTTCTTGATTTTTTTAAACTCATTCACTGAGCCCTTTTTTTTTTTTTTAAGCTTTATTGGAAGTTTTTATTTATCCCTTTTTTGGCAGCTTCTACTTGTAGGCCATCCAACAGAAGTTGAGGAGATTGATCATTTAATTCTTGCATCTCTATGGTCAGGAATAGCACTTGCAAAGCAGGTAAAGCATTTTTTAATTATTTATTTATTTTTTATTATTATTTTTAGTTTATTTTTTATTTTATTTTTACTTTTCTCCAAGTTTTTTATATCTAGAATCGAATACTAATTTAAATGGGTTTTATGAACCTATCTAGAAGTTTTCTGATTAATAGAAAATGTAAAATTGCATTGAAAAACTGGCTTGGGTTACTATTTCGCGGCTCCAAACGGGTTACTATTTCGCCGCTCCAAACGTGTTATGCTTGCCCTGTCAAACGTGGTAATTTAAGATGGTTGTGACGTGTGCTAGAAAGTCAAAGGTGGCAATATCAACCCCTTTGCTTATGATGCATTGATTTATGTTAATCTCTTTTCTTAAACAACATATCATGTTTATACTCGAATGGGTCAGACAGGTGAAACCAGAGTCGAATGGGTCAAAGTTTGCCCAAAGTGTATTTGTATTACATAAGACCTCCCAAACCATTTTATTCAAAGAAGCAGATCACTACTGAATATTGATCTAATTATTTTTGAAAATATATGACAATAATAAAAAAGGTAAAAGGGTCTTCAACAGACACAATGTGTTTTGGGTCAACCCAACGAGCGCGTTCTAAAAGTACCCGTTGTAAGTTCTGCTCTGGTCAAAATTTTCTCGTAGCTTTGTGATGCATCAGTTATATGGTTGAAAACTAAAGTGAATTTCTCCACGGGATTCGGGGACTTTGTTTTTATAGCATTGTTGAGTGGCAAAAAGTTTGCCTATACCCTCCTGCTTTATGTTTTGCTAATATTTATGGTTTTCGGCAGGGTAAATTTGCAGAAGGAATTGTACACTTAGAACGGATAGCAAATATGAAAGAGCCAGAGGATGCAAAGACCAAAACCCATTATTGTGATGGTTTACTTGTGCTTTCAAGGTAAAAGTTAGATGTGGCAGTTTCAACACATTCATTTATGAAAGCGTCACTGTTTTCTCAAATGGGTCAAATGGGTAAATTAAATAAAAAATGTTCACTAAAAAGGAACTGGGTCAATTGGATCAGAAGCCACCAAAAGTTGACTAAATAAAGATTTAACTATCAGCTTTATAATTTATCTATAATCACATTTAACGTGTTGTTTTTTTATAGACAGTGGACAAAGAATGTGTCTGGGTCAGCCCAACCCGAGCCAAACCTGTTTTGACCCAATACACTTTGTTTATTTTGAACCTCTAATGAGAATTTTAGCAAGTGACATGTCCTATCGACAAGAAAATTACTACCTCCAATGCCAACAATTTTATTTGAAGAATTCGAGCTAGTGCCATAAGATAGCAACTTACTTTTTCAAAGATTCTCAAAAATCAATATCTGTTCACCTGCATTAAAACAGAAACCCGCGAGGCTGCCAACAATCTTGAGAAGAACTCTTGAACTCGGCCACTCTGTATCCAGCCTTAAAAGCTAGTTTTGAAACCTTGAAACCCTGAAACGCACGAGGCTGAAAACATAGAATGATCTATATGCAACATTTGAAGAAGTAAGTTGCTATTGTGTATCATTAGCCCGAACAGTTGAATCTAATTTGGTTTTTTTTTACATTACTGATCATTACAAAACTTAAGACTAGTTTCGGTCCACAGGTTTCTATTCTTTTCATCTTTCCGAGGCATTTTAGATATTAGGTTAATGATGGTCAAACACACTCACTAAATTATGTGGATTCTCTTGGAAGTGAATGTGTATGGCACTCTGAATATATGTCTTCTCTTTTATATTGTTTTAATCTATATGCTATACTTCTCTTTTATATTCATGACATACGACATTGTTAATATATAACAAGGATCTACACTTTACAGTAACACTGACACATAGACTGAATTTGCAGTGCTTTATCAAGTGTAGGACGCAATGATGAGGCGGAAAAGTATTTGCGCATCTTAACTACTTATGATCCAGCGTATGGTGAATACTTGAAACATCTTGAAAGTGAAGGCAGCAATTTTGCAGATGATCTTGAGAATAGCAGGAGAAAAGATTACTGACCACATTTTACCTTACAAATATTCAGTTTACAAGGTATGGAAGGTTAATTATCAGCGTCAAGAATTCAGTATATTTTACGTTTGGCAAAAGGGATGGGTTGAGCGGGTTGGGTAACAAGTCAAAATGGGTTCAGATGAAAATGTGTAATTTTTAATTATGGGCCAGGTTGTGGCATTGTGATACATTGCCCCTACACTATTTTCTCCTGATTTGTTTTCTTTTGTAAAGAGTTGGTGTGTCAAATATGATCACGAAATCCCATTATTTCAATAATATGGTGATACTTTAAGTCAGTTGCTTAACGAGGTTCTGTGCAGTAAGAGTACACTTTCGGCAACTTTTGACCCATTCGACCCATTCTTTTTACTCTTATTTCTTTACATTTACCCATTTTCTCTTTTAGAGAAAAAGCATAACTAAATTGTCCCTATTCTAAGTAAATTGGCTGAAAGGGCTATCCCTAGGTTTCTTTTTGAGGAGGATGACATGAAATATTTATGAAAGTGAAATAATGATTATTACTGGACAAAATAGTGAAATGGTTTTGGTTTGACATACAAAGTCAGACTATCTTTTTTATGTTCTTGACAGATAACAGGACAACTTTATTGTAATATATTCTACTTGAATCTGGATTGCTGTTTTTTGAAGACGGAACAGACAATGAACAGAGGCAAACATGTTAGAGCTTCATTAGCCTGCTGTATCATTATCGTGACCATCTACAAGATGATAGAAAAAGGAAACCGACAGCGGAATAAAAAGGCTATTTATTTCACGCCATTAGCAAACAAGAGCATCAGCTACTTGTAGAGTTTGGTTAAGTTAAAGTGATGCTATTTTTTTGTGACAATAGTACTTGTATCACATTACCATGATACAAGTTATATTCGCCTGAAACACTATTTTTTTTGTACGATAAAGAAATGATTCATTAAAACACGTTATGCTAACTAGAATTTGTTCTATAACAACTGTTTTCTGCAATTGGGTTCACATGGTAAATACTTTCTGAACCATAGGGCACACTGCACATGTGATGAACTATTATTAACTGCTTTGGTAGCATTTCGCGGCAAAATCTAATATTCCTGTAAGTACATCTTAGCATTAGACCTTATAAGATTTATTATTGGCTCACTTCAACTTATCTTTTACATTTAACAAAATCTTAATTGTAAAATCTAAAATTTGATTAATCATCAATAATATTGATTACTACTCACATAAAAATGTGTGTTGTATCATATATTCATAATCAGATAAGATTCTGATTTATCAAATCACCAAACAGAAACGAATTTTTGTAACCTTTGAGGGAATATAACCATTCTAGTTTCTAGATCTAGTTCTTTTGACGATCTTTATTCCGTTGCTTAATCACTAAGATATAAACCCTACACACATTTGCTTTATTTAGTCCTTAGATCCATTGTGCAAATATTCCTTTTCTGGAAAAAGAAAAATATATGAAGGCCACAGTGACTGTTTTATTTAAGTGCTAATCTCCTTATTGTATTGTTCTGAATCAAATAAGCAATCTTTAAATCTCTAAATTTATACGACTATAACGATTATCTTAATTTGGTTTTTGAAGTCTTAACCTTATCACTGAAAACGCCGATCCACGTCAATAAGATCGATCACCAAGCCTTTTAGAACACCTATAGCAACGACTAAGCATCCCGAATTACCAGCAGAAACATGAGAAATAAACTTCATCCATAACAACAATTGGATCAATCCCGAAAGTCTCAACTTCAGAAAGATGTTAAATGTTGGCTCCCAAATGAGCGGTAAAAATACTAGAATTGGAACAATCCGCAATGCGTCAACTTCAGAAAGATGCTAAACTACGGCTACCATCTAGAAACCATATTTCTATACATCAAATGAAATCCTTGTTCAGGTTGTTGGTCTTTTTGCTATGGTCTCTATGGCCCTTGAGATGAAATAAAAGTTGGTCCCTGTTCGTTTACTTTATTTATTATCATATCATCCGGTAGAAGAATGAAATTGTCAAAGGTTGTCTTTGACCTCAGATTGTTTACATCTATTGTCATATGCACTTGTGACATCGCTTACACCTTATTAGGATTATACATTGGAGTTCTGTTTTACATGTAGAAACTAATGTATGATGATTCTCAACCAGCATTACTGCTCATGATACCATGCGACGTGCAACCTGCATCATTGATCATCAAACATAAGAGATTTAAAAGTTTCCGACATATATTACAAGTCACCTAACAAATAAGAAGCCTGCAGTATTAGTCAACTAGAATTTCAAGAAGGTGAACCCCATGTTTTTATTGCTCACAAAATCTTTGTAAGAAGCTTAATATTGTCATTAATCTTCCATCAAGTTGCAAGTTGACATTACTTGATTTTGACAAATCTAACGATAATTGTACAACTAACCATTGACACAGTCTTTATATCATGGTTGACATTATAGTCGAGATCTGTTCTCTAGTTCTTTAACAAATACATGCCATCACTGTTGAAGTTCTTGGAAGTTTGATAAGAAAAGTCGAGACATATCACATTCTTTAGGTTCATTTCAAAATTCTAACTTAATCTGCAGAAGGGACTATAGAAACTAATGGGCATGGTTATCAGAAGATTTACATCTATAAACCACCTTGGCATTACATGCTTGTACATTCTGATTATTTCATTACAACAATGCACGGGAACTGATATATTGACTAAAGATAGCCCTATATTCTTGGGACAAACTCTTGTCTCTGCCAGTGAAGTTTTTGAGCTAGGATTCTTCAATCCAGGTAATTCCACTAACCGATATATTGGTATATGGTACAAAAATGTTACTTTAAGGAAAGTTATATGGGTTGCAAACAGAGAAAATCCACTTTTGGTTTCTGACACCAATTCTAGCCTAATAATTGACAATGACGGGAATCTGAGAATCCTAAACGATGAGCATAAAAGTGTCTGGTCAACCGAAGTTAGGCTCCAGTTCAACGCAACAATTGCAAAACTAACAGACATTGGCAACTTTTGTCTCAATGATACCACCTCAGGATCAATTCTATGGGAAAGTTTTGATTATCCTGGTAACAGCCTATTGCCAGGCATGAAGCTTGGGACAAATGGCAAAACGCAAGGCAAACACCTAATGACATCATGGAAAAGTGATGATGATCCAACGTCGGGAGATTTTGTAGTTGGACTTTCAGCAGAGCAGCCACCACAAGCTTTAATATGGCGTGGTTCAAAGCCACACTATAGAAGTGGGCCATGGGATGGTGGGAGGTTTATAGGTATACCGGCACAGGAGGATGGGTACTCGGATATATTTAGTCTGATGCCAGCAAACTCACAAGAGGGAGCGTATCTCACTGTTAACCTTTTAACCTCACCTAATTACCAGTGGCTTTATACAAAACCTAATGGTGTGCTTCAGATGATACACTGGGATAATGAAGAAAACATGTGGGATTTTATCTGGGAAGCACCAGAGAATCCTTGTGATGTTTATGGAGTCTGCGGTGCTTTTGCAATTTGTACCAACAAGTCTCCTATTTGTGACTGCTTACAAGGGTTTGTACCAGTGTCAGTCGAGGAATGGAGCAAAAGTAACTGGACAAGGGGTTGTGTTAGGATAGGTGAACTCTTGTGTGAAAAGAATGACAGTAGTTTAGCTGCAGGGAAGTATAAGTTTCAGAATCTCACAGGGGTGAAGCTCCCAGATCGTTATCACCATTTTCCAGACATGGAGGCCCATGAATGCCAACAGTGGTGCATGGGTAACTGCTCTTGTAAGGCATATGCCTTTGTGACCGGCATTTACTGTATGGCTTGGACAGAAGACCTCATTGATATCGAGCAGTTCTCATTTGGTGGGGAGAATCTTTTCTTACGCCTTTCTTATGTCGAACATACAGGTAAATGCAAAGTCTTATTGAGGTCTAATAGCCAGTTCTTGATGTTTCTGCGAGATTTTATTTATCTATACCAGCCTAACATGATATTATAGGTTTAAACAAAGATGATCGAGCAGCACTTGATATCAGACTTGAAACCATTGGATGTTTACTCCTCGTATGTGGCTTCGTGTTTTTTTTATACAGGTGGATAACATGTATGAAAGGTAACAACGTATAATCCTATAGCATATAATCATCCAAAGACTCTTTTGTTATGTGAAGAAATATATTTTGTTTCTTACATGATTGTCTTACTCTATAGTATGGCAAAAGGAGTTTCTATGTCAATAAGACAATTTCTCTTTAGACGAGCTAAAATGATTCATACGTGTCGAAATTCGCTCTGCAGGAAGAAAAACCAAGTTAAATCACTTTACTTCACTACAAGAGGATTTACATGAGTCGTTTGAATTGCCTATATACGAGTTCAAAGAAATGTTAGCTGCCACAGACAACTTCAGTTACAGAAATAAACTTGGTGAAGGAGGATTCGGCACAGTTTATAAGGTAATAATGCACTAGTATTCTCAAACCTTGTTTCTGCAATAATTATACTTAACACATTAACTTATTTATATAGGGAATACTAGATCAAGGGCAGCAAGTAGCAGTTAAGAGGCTGTCAGGCGACTCTGGGCAAGGAACTGAAGAGTTTAAGAATGAAATACTGTTAATCTCCAAGCTCCAACACAAGAATCTGGTTAAACTTTTAGGTTTCTGCATTGAAGGAAAAGAGAGATTATTGATATATGAGTACATGACAAACAAAAGCTTGGACACTTTTCTCTTTGGTCAGTTTAACTTGAATCTCTGTGTTCCCATTTCTCATTATTCGGGGCATTGCTAATAGTTTACTCTTTTGATGCCTAGATCCAAAGAAACGTTCACAGCTTGATTGGGCAACTCGTTTCAACATTATTCAGGGCATTGGTCGTGGGCTTATTTATCTCCACCGTGATTCTTGTTTAAGGATCATACACAGGGATTTGAAATGTGGCAATATTCTACTAGATGAGAATATGTTACCCAAAATATCAGATTTTGGACTGGCAAGAAATTTTCAAATGACACAAGAGCTGGCGAATACTCACCGGATTGTTGGCACATAGTGAGAACTTTATATTTCCTCCTTAGAATAACATCTTTTTAACGCATAAATGATGTCTTTATCACAGTCTGAACTCAGAAAAACAAAGTACCACATCTTAAAATGGAAGTCACATTGAAATGAGTATATATAGCACATCATATCATAGAAAAAGATGATTTGTGATGCTTGCACTTACAACTAACCTTCTCCTATGACTCAGAAAGTGAACAAGATATTCATTAAACATTTTCGTCAATATGATGTGTCAAATTGTTATATTCTCGGGCAAATGCTAACTAAATAATGAAATTCAGTGGCTATATGTCTCCTGAATATGCCATGGGAGGAGTGATTTCAGAGAAATCAGATGTATTTAGTTACGGGGTAATGCTATTAGAGATTGTGAGTGGAAAGAGGAATACTGCATTTATACATCAAGAACAAGTTTATCCTCTTGCACACGTAAGTATAACATTCCACTCAAATACCATACCACAAAACTTTATTCCGTTTACATGCCAGCTTTTGATGGCTTCTTACAAAGTATAACATATATATATCTCAGGCATGGAAGTCATGGAAGGAAGGCAGAGGAGACGAATTCATTGATCAAGCATTGGCAAAGCCGTCATGTCTACCAGAGGGTTTGCGATGCATACACGTGGGACTTCTTTGTGTTCAGGACCTGGCTAAGGATAGGCCAACGATGACAGAAGTAGTTTCTATGCTATGCAGTGAAATTGATCTTCCAGAGCCAAAAGAACCATTATTTACTTTACAAAGGCTGTCCGGCAACAGCATTGGGCAGGTATCCGCAAACATGTGTTCTAACAATGTAGTCACTATATCCTTG
The DNA here is from genome assembly GCA_019973895.1 of Chrysanthemum seticuspe. Classification (NCBI taxonomy): domain Eukaryota; kingdom Viridiplantae; phylum Streptophyta; class Magnoliopsida; order Asterales; family Asteraceae; genus Chrysanthemum; species Chrysanthemum seticuspe. The sequence goes on along the minus strand of BPTQ01000006.1, from coordinate 117,612,050 downwards.
GTGGAAGGGAGATAGCCCTTATGGAGGACATTATGGGATTGCATGCAAAGTATTCTGTGATTTCATCTTTAATTTGACTTTTAGACATAGAGCGTGTTAGTTGAATAAAATGACTTTTCAAGGTAACTGTACATTTGTCCAAGCCTAAAAGGGCCCAAGATGTGTTATGTTAAACTAATACTATATGCTGTGATTTTTTAAAAAAGTTTCTTTTTAACATTATGGAAACACATAGATTTGTGTATTAAGAGGCCCATCTTGATAAACAACGAGTGATTCGGTTTCCGCGCGTTGCGGCGTAGATATTTTGGATATGATATTTGTATTTTTTGAGTGTAGAAATTTTGTGCAACTATTTCTTTTGTGTTTGTGTCTTTTTTTTAGAACACGACTTTTTTTAGATTATGGGTTATATATCCATATTACATTTCATTGCGTGCACATGTTGACATTTTTTAGTACATTGCCCGCATTGTGAGTTTGAGGGGATGTTAGTTAATAAAGCCTATTGGTTTGACCCACTTGTTTTAGCCTGTTTAATAGTTCGGATTTCGTATTTGTCTTTTCTATTTAATGTCTTGTAATCTTTATAATTAGTTGAATTTTATAATACATTTTTCAGTGTTCCCTTGATTTCTATGATGCTAACTAGAAATTTGTTCTATAACAACTGTTTTCTGTAATTGGGTTCACATGGTTAATACTTTCTGAACCATAGGGCACACCGCACCTGTGATGAACTAATATTAACTGCTTTGTTAGCATTTCACGGCAAAATCTAATATTCCTATAAGTGCATCTTACCAGTTACCATTAGACCTTTAAGATTTATTATTGGCTCACTTCAACTTATCTTTCACATCTAACACATAAATCTTCATTGCTAAAAATTTAAAACTTGATTAATCATCAATAATATCGATTACAGTTTACAACTCACATAAAAATGTGTGTTGCAAGATTCTGATTTATCAAATCATCACCACAACAGAAACGAATTTTTGTAACCTTTGAGGGAATATAACCATTATAATTTTCTAGATCTTGTTCTTTCTACCATCTTTATTCCGTTGCTTAATCACTAAGATATAAACCCTACACACATTTTTTTTTGAACGGCTGAAAGTTGTATAAATAAACTAGCAAGAAGCTAGAAAATTACATAAAAGGATTACAAAGCCATTGAGACCAGTTATGGACTTTCCTACGTCTAAATTTAAGCCAAGAAAAAGAAACTAAACGAATAGAATCGAAAAGATCACATTTCCTCATGGGACATGAATGAAATGTGATGGAGTTTCTATACTTCCATAGAATCCAAAAACGTGGAAGCAACTATAACAAACATACGGTCCTTCTTGGCATTTGAACCCGGGACAGCGTTAACCCACGAAGTATAATCTTCAAAAGAATGCAGCGCTTGATCCGATAAGTTGCACCAAATACGAATTAAACGCCAAACATTTGAGGCCACATCACAAGAAAAGAAAACATGCTCATTTGACTCTACATGCTGATCGCATATCGGGCAAAGGATCGAAGCAATGTCTAAACCACGTTTGGAAAGGTTAAGACGATGTGGTAAACGATCCAAGCGAAATCTCCATGATCTGTGCTAAACCGTCAAGTCTAATCACACAAGCTGACCACTTGTGAATGGTCAACCGTAACAGACTTAAAACTGCTCAGACACAAATGCAATGAAGATCAGAGAATACAGTGGATTCCCGGGTCGTTAAGTCCCACGGAGACTCAATGGTGTGTAAACACTTGATCAGACGATAGAATGATCACTAAGGATAGTGATCAGCAAGGAATTGGATAGATAATTACACTACTGAAAAAGTTTATAAATTAAAGCGACTTAAATACAAATTAAAAGAAATTAAAAAGATAAAATATATTAAATAAACGCTATCACTATTTTTAAAATGATGAACGTTTAAAACCTAAAACATACGTTTAAAAAATAAAATTACGTAAACGTACAAAATAAAAAGTGAGACTTATACAATATAAATCCTAAAAATATGAAAAATACATTTTTACAATCCTAATGATAAAAGAAAATATTTAGAAAAAGAAAATTATTTTTATAACTATTTAATTAATTAGTATTAATTAAAAACTATTTTTAACTATTTAATATTAGCCTAAAATACAAGAAATTAGGAAATAAAGCTAGAAAAATAAAATTAAGACTTAGAAAAATCTAAAATATGATAAAACTTATTTTAAAACTGAAAATATATTTTTTAGACTTTTTATTTATTTATTATTAATTTAAAACTATTTAAAACTAATTAAAATGCTAGAAAATACTATTTAAACCAAGAAAATTATGGAAAAATATTTTTTTGACTTTTTATATTTATCTTACCTAAGAAAAATGAAAAATTACTTTTTTGAAGCTTTTCTTAATTTTTTGTATTAAAAGCTATTTAAAAATGCTTAAAAACTAATTTAAATTAAGAAAAATAGCAAACAAGCTTGGAAAAATATGAAAATTTCAGGAAAAGCTTAAAATAATATTAGGAAGCTAGGAAAAATAGAAAAACAGGGTGCTATGTGAAGGAATTTGAAACTGATGTGGAATGTGCTTATGAAATAAGCACTTGGATAAGCTAAAGTGACCAAACAAGCACCAAACTGATACACAAGCTACTATAAGCTAAAATAACTAAAATGCAACAAGAATCAACAAGTCTAAACCACTGAATTTCAATCTACAAGGATTTGGTGAATTGAGCTATTGGCTAAAAACAGTGAAAGGGGTGCCTACTTTGAGCTTATGCACAAGCTGCTAGATAAGCTGAGATGGAAAAACAGAAGCTGGATCCTAATCTAGACCTGGGTAACTACACATGAGCCAAATATTAGACCTGGACAAGCTCAATTGAGCTTATGGCAAAGGCTGCAAGAACTGCTCAAGCCCTGTGCAGTCTCAGTGCCCTGCACAGGGCACATAAGCCCTCATTCACAAGTCTTTTTGAGGCTTCTAAAAATTTAATAAAATTCAACAAAAATGACAGTAAGAAAGGGGACCAACTGAAGTTTTAAAAGCCACAAGTTTCACTAAGATTGGCCTAGAAATGAATCCATGAAAATTCTTCCTAGTTGAGCCCAAAACAGGTTTTTGCAATTTGACTTTTGACATAAAAATGGAAAGGTTGACTTAAATGAGATTTGATCTTGATTTAAGGACTGAGAATGATGTAAATAGATGAAATGAAGCTAATGCAATCTAGTTCTATGAATTTCAAACACAAAATAGGCTTTTGAATTTGTAAAATTCCAACAGTTAGCTGATAAAATAGATTACTAGTGATGTTTGACTAATGGCTAATACAAGCACAAGATGAGACATATATGAACTAAAAGAAGGATACCAAGCATGAAACAACAAGAACCTTGTACTAAACTACCCTAAACCACTGGTCAAACAGTAAATCCAAACACTACTTTTTGAAACAGTTTTGAGATTTTTCAAAGGTTAACACAGATTAAGACATTGAATTTGATTCAGAACTTTATAATATCAATTTACAAGACTAATGAAGCATTAAACAAGGACAATAACAACATGAAACTGAGAAATGACAATTATGTTTATATAACTGTTAAACCAAGAATTTTGGCAATTAACAATTCTAAAGAACAAACCTACTGATTTAATGTTTACTTTTGCTTAAATACACCTAAGAAACATACACAAACACAGATTATAGCTTATGAGTAACTAAAACAGTAAAAAGCTAAAATGCTTTTGAAGAGCTTACAACTGCTTTTCAGCCAAAGATCATGAACTGGGTACCAAGAACAATCCTATAGGCTTACCACTAAGCCTCTAAACCATTTCCAACCAACTTCCAACTTGCTTTAGTCCTTGAGCTCCATTTCCATGTATTTTTGATTTTTACAACTAATTTAGTGGAATTTTTGTGAATTTTTCTTTTTAAACTCTAAACTGAATGTGAAGGTTTCTAATAGCTTATAAAGGTTTTCTAAGAGCTTATATAAGCTTACAAGTTTTTAAGAATGACTGGTAACAACATGTGCATATCTTGAGAATTTTGAAGTTGAAAATTACATAAACTAAAAATTAGATTAAAACTTGAAATTAATAACTAGAATACATTTATTTATACTGAAATTACTTAAATAAAGTACTTGAGAGTTTTAACAAACACTGGGAAACTTGGAAAGATTAAAACGACATAATTAAAACCAAATTACACTACTTGGCTTCTTTCTTGCTTCTCTTGCTTTCTTTTATAATCCCAACTCTTTCTCTTTCTCTTCTGAATAGTTCCCATCAAAATCCTTGGCCATTGGATTGATAAAATTGATCTTGACCATTGAATCCAATTTTGGCGGGAAATGGGTTTTAACAGCTGGTGGGTGTTGAGTGATAGGGGGAAGGATCATTTAATGATTTTTGTAGTTGTGTGGAGGTGGGGGGATAAGAGGAGATGAAGGTGAGCTGGGGGGATGGGAGTTGGAGTGATTGCAGGGTAGCAGGTGAGGAAGGAGAAGAAAAGGCGCCAAGGGGTGATTTTTGACCAGTGGGTTTGACCAGATATAATAATAGGGGGGTTCAAATTGCTTAGTGACAGGGGGTCATTTGTGGTATTGACAGGTCCAAAAAATGGTTTGACAAGGCCAAGGTTTGCAAAGGTTTAAAACATAAGGACTTAAAGTGCCAAATCTGAAATTTAAAGGACCTATGCTGCCATTTATGCAAAGTTACTCCAAGGACTAAAAGTGACAAGTTTCAATAATTCAAGGACCAAACTTGACATTTTCAAAATTCCAAGGACCATTTTTGCCAATTTTCAAACTTGAGGGACCAAAGTTGTAATTTTGCAAATTTTAAACTTTGAAGGGTTTGTTTTAACAACTTTTGAATCCCATGGACCTTAAATGACTTTATTCTTTATTTTGATATACCAGGGACTGTTTTTGACAACTTTTGAAACTTGGGGGACTAAAACTGCCAATTTTTCAAACTTGATACGTTTTTCATCTGATTTTGATCTTTTTGCATTTAAAACACATAAAACACTGATTTGTGATATTTTCATCATTTTGAAGCATTTTTGAGTGTTTTCAGATGATTTTGCAGTCTAGATAGTACAAAAATGATGAGTATTTAGACACTCATCACTCCATATAAAGATGTTAACTTTTCTTGGGAGGCAATTATTCCATCTAGTTTCCATGTTTAAAGAAGGAAGAAGAAGATGATCTATGTAGGAGCGTGTGGAGCTCACAGTGAATAAACCATCAGAACCAATAGACCACGTCCACCTATCCGGGCTAGAGGTGAGCATAGTATGTTGAACCTCTGAAAGAAGAGAGTGCAACATCGATTCAGTTCTCCCTGGAAAAATGGGTCTTCTCCATTGCCAAGACCAGACATCATCGATTAGCCTATCACTGAGAAGGCAATCTTCATTTAAGTCTAAACGAAATAATCTGTTATACCTGTCTTTCAGTGGCTTATCTCCAATCCAAAGATCCTTCCAAAAACGAATAGTCGATCCATTACCTATATTGCATTTCATTACGTCTTTTGGGATGAGGTTGCGTGAATGTAAATAGTTGGAAGAACCTACAATATCAGCCCATAAACCATGCATGTAACAGCCATTTCCATCGAAACCAGCTTCAAGGCCATGAATTGATTTTATAAGCTTGACCCATAATAGGTTTGGTTGATTCACAAGGCGCCAATGCCATTTCTGAAGCAACGCAAGATTGAAAGAGTGCAAGCTTCCTATTCCCAAGCCACCATATTCCATTGGAGCCAAGACATTTTCCCATTTAATCCAAGCCATCTTGTTGATGTCGTCGCTTCCTCCCCAAAAGTATCTGGAACGGAGACGTTCAAGAGTGTGAATGACGACTTGTGGAGCTTTGAAAAGGGACAAGTAGTAGATTCCGAGGCTCCCTAAAACCGACTTTATCAAAGTATATCTCCCACCAATGGACAATAGGTTCGATTTCCAGGTGGAAAGTTTAGCTTTGAACTTGTCTATTATCGTGTACCAACTAGATTGCCGGCGCATGTTCTTACCAATTGGAAGACCAAGGTACGTAAACGGGAAAGAACCAGCTTGACATCCAGTAATTTGGGCCATTTCTTGTAAATCGTCTTCAGAAATACCAACCCCATATAAGTTTGATTTAGAAATATTAATCTTTAAACCCGAGGCCAGATAAAATGAGTGCAAGGAATTGGTAATGATCTCTAAATCATTCTGTCCCCATTCTGTAAGAATAACCACATCATCAGCGAAGAAAAAATGTGAAAATTTTGTCTCACCTATTGTAACCCCTCGAATGTTTTGAGAACGAGTAGCAGCTTCTAAGGTAAGGTGAAGACCCTCCATGATTAAGATAAAGAGAAACGGAGACAATGGATCTCCTTGCCTTAGACCGCGCCTTAGAGAAAATTCAGGCGTAGGAGAACCATTAATGAGGACTGAAGTACGTGCCGAATATAAACAAGCTCGAATCCAAGATCTCCAATTGTCACCAAACCCCATTTTTGCTAGAACAAAGTCGAGATACTTCCAACTTACCGAGTCAAAGGCTTTCTCAAAATCAACCTTAAAGATCATGAGATTTTTGCTTCTCTTTTTATACCAGTCTATTATTTCACTAACCATAAGAGGCTCATCAAGAATCTGGCCACCAGATATAAAAGCTGATTGGACAGGGCTAACTATAGAATCGAGCACAGTAGCTAACCGGTTAGCAAGGAGTTTCGCTAAGATTTTATATTGCATACCAATAAGGGAAATGGGACGAGAATCCTTGATGAGAAGAGGGTTTGGAACTTTTGGAATCAATGTAATGAATGCAGAATTTGAACCTCTCGGCATGACACCTGATTCCATAAAGTTTGTAACGAAATTCACAACATCATCTTTAAAAAATTCCCAATACGATTTGAGGAAAGAAAAAGAAAACCCGTCGGGACCCCGGGGATTTACCACTACCACAATCCCACACCGCTTTTCTAATTTCCTCATAAGAAGCAGGCCTTTGAAGATCTAAGGCAACATTTGGGCAAAGGGTAGCAAACCCAGGGTTATAATTGGTGTCAAAAACAGATTCGGTAGGTTGAAATTTATCATGGAAGAAATTGAAGAATGCTTCTTTAACCTGAATAGGGTTAGACAACCATTCTCCATCCACCATAATACCTTGCACCAATTGATGACGACGTTTCTGATTTAAGATACCATGAAAAATTTTTGTGTTCTCATCGCCCTCAATGTCCCATTGAATTTTTGATTTTTGAGCAATATCCATAGACGAATATCGATCAAGGTCCTCTTGTTCTTGCATCAATTGAAGACGAGTGTTTATTTCTTCCTCCGAGACTGTCGAGTTATCAATCTTCACCTCAATTGCATTTAACAAAGTTTGAATCTCCACTGATCGCTCTAAGTCTTTAGACTTAGAATCGTTGTGCCATTCTTTAATTTTCAGATTCATAAACTTAAGTTTCTGTTGAAGAGAAGAAGTAGAATGGAAACTCAAATTTTCAAACTCTTCATTAGCTTGTTTGATCATATCATCAAAACCTTTCCGATGCATCCATGAATGAAACAGTTTAAAAGGAATGGGGCCGTAATCTGTTTTTTCAAAGTGCAATAAAATGGGATTATGATCTGACCATTGTCTATCAAGGACCCTCATCTTAAGATCCTGATGGCTAGTGAGAACATCATCCGTCAAGAGAAAACGATCAAGCTTACTAAGCTTAGTACCCGTTTTGTTCATCCATGTGAATAAACGACCACCCATGGGGATTTCAATTAGACCAGATGAGTCTATGAAAGAATTAAAAACTTTTGCATCACGTTGGGAAAAAACAGAACCAAAACGCTCGGTGTCAAATCTTACCTCGTTGAAGTCGCCACAAACTATGTATTTTCCTGCATGGCTTAGGATAAAAGAAGATAATCGCTGGCTGCTGCCAAAGATTCTCTTTTGCTGTGGAGTCTTGAGGTCCGTATACGTTTATAATATAGTAAATATCAGCCGAATTGGACCATGAACCTTGAACGATGATGAAGTTATCGTCAGACCAGAAGTTGGATTTTACAAACGTTAAAGGATCCCATATCGAGATAAGGCCCCCGGATCTTCCCCGAGCCATACTACAAGCGTAATCAAAAGTATAATTACCCCACATGGTCTTCAAACGAAATAACTCAAGACATGTCATTTTGGATTCCTGGATATTAAGAAAATGAACATTGTGTTTAAAGCATAAATCTTTCACCCATCTACGTTTCTTGTACTTTCTCGTTCCTCGAATATTGATAGATAGAATATTCATCGATCAACAATGTACTCGCCTGTTACTTGGATCAAATTCTCAAGGGTTTGTTGGAAGCCTTTGACATCGTAACCCAAAGCCTCTCCTACTTCAATCACCTTTGTGAGCTCATGAATCAAAGAAAAACCTTTGAATTTAGGCGATGTATAGTTGTCCAACGAGTTCGAGCATTTGCTATTCTTAGGAGTTTGTGACTTTAGATTTGTGTCTAGTTGTTGATGTTTAAGGTGTTCAAATCCAGGTGGGCAGCTGATGTCACTAGAGTTGTTGGGAGTATGAGGTGAATTGGGATCTAGAATAGGCACTTCGTTGTCGTCAGATCCATTTTACAAACTTTCTTTTTTCTGTAAAGCGAAGAATATATTAAGGCCACAACTTTGCACACAACTAAAAGGCATTTTGCAAACTATAATGATATTTGCACACAACTTTGGAACTATCTAATTTTACAAAGCTCTTTTTTGTTCTTGGATGTTAGCCTTCTATACCCTACATTTTTATTACTTGAAAGATTATAAAATTTATATTGACTTTAGTCTCATTGCTATGACATTTAACCAATCGATTTCATTGAAAAGTTAGGAAAGAGACCTTAACTGAAATAAGACATATTCTACAAATAAAGAAAGAACGAAACAACAATCAAATTCTATTGAACATATCATTAATAGTCAAAATCATACGACCTACCGAATTGCTTTATGGTCATTAACCTAAAAGATTCAAGTAATTGCTCTCTTTTTCTTAACAATTTTGTCTTTAAAAACTACGGTATTTAAAGTTTCACATGTGTTTTGTTGTGAACATGTCATTGTATCGATTAAAATGCTTAAAGATTAGTTTACTTTGATATATACTTCAAATTTATATTTTAGTAACTAAATTAACTTAGTATGTACAATAAGATTAAAGTTTTATTGACAAAAAATCATAGTGACCGTTTTATTTGGATCAAGATCCTCTTAAGTTCACTTTCAACTTGATAGATCAAGTTGAGGTTTTTGTGAGAAGAAAAAAAATAAGCCCTTTAAAATGAGACTTTTATTTTATTTTAATTCAAATATCACACAATGACAGAAATACTAACTTGATCTATCAAGTTGAAAGTGAACTTGAGAAGATCTTGATCCGTTTTATTTAAGTGCTAATCTCATTATGTATTGTTTTGAATCAAATAAGCAATCTTTAAACTCTCTAAATTTATACGACTATCTCTTAACTTTTAAAAACAATTATCTTAATTTGATTTTTGAAATCTTAACCTTAGCACTGAAAACGCCGATTCAGGTCAATAAGATCGATCACCAAGCCTTTCAGAACACCCTAAAGCAAAATAGCATCCCAAATTACCGGCAAAAATACAAGAAATAAACTTCATCCATAACAACGATTGGGTTAATCCCGAATGCCTCAACCTCATAAAGATGTTAAATTTTGGCTCCCAAATGAGCGGTAAAAGTACAAGAATTGGAACAATCCGCAATGCGTCAACTTAAGAAAGATGCTAAACTATGGCTACCATCTAGAAACCATATTTCTATACAGCTAAAAACACAGAAAAATATTACTTTTCAATGTTTTTGTAGAGACACTTAACATGAGTTGACATATATTTTCGTGATTATATCAAATCTTATTCTTTTTGTCATAAGAAAAGCCAAAGAAAATCAATGCAACTTATGTAACTATACTTTAAGATTATTTTTCTTTTGATTAAAGAACATTCATCCGTATATTTATGTTTCCCATCTATGCTTGTTTCTCATATTCACAAACGTATATTTTCTAGCTTCTCGCAATACTTAGCGTTTTAAGCATAAAAATTCAATAACCAGAGACGGAACCAATAATTAGTTACGGTAATGGAAAATTTATAACAATAAACATGCATCATATTTCTGGTTGCAAAAACTAAAGTGAAATAAATAATTATGAGTTGATTAAACAACATTCGTTTGGATATGTTTTTGGAACTTACACCAAACCGTTTGCTTTATTTCAAACACCAGAAATGCATCATAATTGTTCACAAAATACACGAAAGGCGTTTGAATACAATTAAGTAGACACCATAAGTCGTTTGAATGTGTGTTTGTTTTATAAATGTTTGATAAATTAGTTGTAGTTTCAAATTTTCAACTATAAAATGTAAAATGACATAAAAAACCATGCATAATTTAAACATAATAATGATAATAAATAACATGTTTCTAATATTGAACATTTTAATCACATTAAAAGGACGCTCCCAAAAATAAAATACCAAATTTACTTACAATGGCCATTAACTTTCGTGAGATTTTCTAACTGACTTGGTACAGGCCGGTTAACGAAAATGTGGAAATGTGTATCATCTCATATTGGATTTTAAGAGGTTTGAATTTAATAAATAGGTAATCATATAAGAACAAAGTAGATAAAGTAATTTGCACAAGTAAAAATGAGTGGACATTTTCTGGCCCATACATATTAGTGTCTACGAGATTGGCATTGGTCCGCCGCGTTGCGGGCGGGCGAATTTTTTAGCCGAGGTGATTGTGCATCAATAAATGGTAATATAATTTTTTTTTTTTTCGGGCGGGCGAATTTTTTAGCCGAGGTGATTGTGCATTAATAAATAGTAATATAATCTCTTTTTTTTTTTTTTTTTTTTTTTTTTTTTGGCACTGTAGCAACCCGGCCCAAACACTGTAGCAGCCCGGCCCAAAAAACGCAAATTACTGTAGCATGTACTGTAGCTACTGTAGCTGTACTGTAGCTACAGTAGACAATACGGCGTCGTTTTATTTGAGTTTTAATATATACTTATAATCTCCCATATTTATTTAAAGGGTATATTGGTAATTTCAGGTATAAACAGCTTCCTAAAAATCTTTAGTAATTTTAGCAAGACGATCCCCAACATAACTGTTTTTTATATTCGAGCTTTATTCAAAAATAAAAAATAAAAAAATAAAAAAATTTACCTTTAAAAAAGCTCCAAATAAGCTCATATCAAAGAGGCTCGTAATTTGAGATATCGTTTCAATAAGGCGACTGCCTTAAAATTGAACTCATCTACCGACACATTGACCGATTGTAGTTGACTACTTTTGGCCTTTGCGTATGACACTAGTTTTCCCTTTTACGAGTGCAACCTAACACTAATACCAACTATTGAGAAAGTAAGTGAAAATCGTAAAGAACACCCAATACCTACATTTTGTATCGAAGTTACCATTATCTATATCTATACAAGGTTTACTTAACTCTAACATAATGTAGATCCTCTTACAAGATTCAAGAAAGCTATACAACTTTTCTAGATTAATCGAAAACAAATTCAGTTAAAAAACAAAGGGTAGCCGACCTTTTGACGGCCTCACTGACCGGTTACACGATTAATAAAATAGAAGTAAATTGCGTAATACCATGATTAAAGGACACAAGTCAAGATTTCCATTGACCTCCGACTTTAAGCCGCATGTTCCTAACCATTAGACCACTATTGTGGAGACCAGAACCAATTAAAATATTTATCTCATTGTTATAACAGTGTATTTTGTTTAGTGAATAATTACTTTAATACTAGTTACTCGTTATATTTAGAATAAAATCAAAGAGCTTGTGTGCAATAATAATCTTTGTTATGTTATAATCTTTTTAGTTAAACAGTTGTGGCTTCAAATCATTCTTAAAACATGTTAGGTAAATTTATTGTATATATTATGAGATACTAATTTGTTAGGGAAAGAAAATACTATAATTAGATTTAGACTAAAATACACCGTTGGTCCCTAAACTTGTAGTGGAGGATCGCGATGGGACGAAACCGGGCATAATCATCGCCACCGGTCCAAACAGTAGCGATTAAATGCCAGAATGGTCCCTTGACCACTAACACCTATGTCAACGACTCTTTTCTGTTAGTTTCACGAGGGTAATATAGTCCAATCACATTTATAACTCAACCTAGTTAATTATGAGAAACGGTTTACCATATACCATCTTGATTGTTTCCCGCCTTCTTCACACAACCCTCGCACACACTTTAACAATGGCAGACAAGGAGCTTACTTGTACGGATGTAACTGATGAGATGGTAAATTATGTGAAGGCAAAATACGGGAATACTTGGTTAAAAGAAGATGAAATGTCTGATGAAATGTTTGATGATTTATGCAGATTTGCGAAAGAAGCTCAAGTGATGAAAGGTTAGTCGGGTTTTTTTTGTATTTGTGTTATTCCCATTTTAAGGGAGGAGCATAAATTACTCCTATTTATTTGACAGAAATCCGAGCGGTTTCAGAATCTGTCAAAAAGAGGGATTATAGCAAGCTAAAGGTATCTGCCGATATGGTTGACTATGCCATGGCTACTTATGGGAATAAGTGGGATATAGGAGATGACATTGCTGATGTGATACTTGAAGACTTGTGGGAAAAATATGGGAATAAGGAGTCTCAGAAAGGTCAGACTTTAGAGTGAATGTTTACAAGCTAAGAAAGTTGTAATGGGTCAACTCTGATTATATATGTTTTGTCTATCTTTCCAGATACTAATGTGAAGGGAAATGAAGTTGATGTCATCATTATTTCAGACACATCTGATGATGAGTGTGGGAACATGTCTTCTAAGACCACTAATTCGAAAGGTTCCACTTCCCAAGCTTCCAAGGCGTCCAAGGCTTCCGCTCCCAAAGTTGTACTTGGTCTTGTAGCGGTTGTGGGATGCTCCGGCACAAATAGGAATGAGTGGTATGTGCCTCCCCCTAAGTACCTCAAGTCTCCCCCATGAATAACAAGCCTCCCATCAAGAAGTTCACCTGTTATTTTTAGTTGTTGATGTAATGAAGATGTATAGTTTTTGCCTGATGATGGTTACTGAAAACGATACTTGTTAACATGTATGTTTTGCTTCATATGGTGTAATTAGGTGGTGGTGTAGGTATATTTTGGAAATGTTGTTTTCTTTTTGTAGTTTGCGCTTGCATATCCAGTTTAGGTGGGTGCTTGGGAAAACCCATTTTGACTTATAAGGTCAACATAAACCAAATTATTAGAGGATACGAAACCGAATTGTTAGTTTTTAAAATCTCGCTTGTTTGACTTATAAAGTCAACAGATTCAAATTGTAACCAAAATTCAATTATTATAACAAAAGAAGCACACACATATCAGTTAAAGCTACATTTAGACTGAAAGACAACATAACATTTCTTGCTAGGAATTCACTGCGATAAATGACTAGTATGTGATCCATTTGCTCTTTCAGTTGCAGGTGCTTCACGTGGTGTTTGGCTTGGCCGAACTCCACTGGCTATTTCAGTTGTAGGTGGTTCACTTTGTTCTTCATCACCGCCCAAGGATGCACCAACACTAGTAGGTGCAGAAATATGTAGACCCATCACATATCCACCACTATCTCCTGTGGTTGTGTTTTCCCTTGTAACACCATCTCTACCAGTATAAGATGTGTTTCCCCTTATCTCAAGGCACACTGGACAAACATACCACATGAAAGCTCTATAAGGTGGACGCCTTGCAAAAAAGGTCAATCCAGCCCTGTTTTCCCTTTGAAGCCAACAGTCAATGCATACCATTTGACAACCATTTTCTGCATCCATGGTGATAATATGGTGGCATGATAAACAATTGCTGACTTAAGATGTGTTATATAAGTAGATGGGAGTTGTGGTTGTTGAACAAATAGATAAGGAGTAAAGACAACATAAATTCTTACAAGCTAGTCAACTTATAAAGTCAACAAAAAAAACAAAAACATGTTGAAACATAATATTGTCGATATTACAAAATGGCTAGAAGAGTAGAAGCCTACAGCCTTAGAAAACTGCTAGAATTTGTTACTTTCAGAGCGTGAATTTATCCAGCACATATGGATGTCTTGGATATAACTCTTCCACAGACACTCCATAGTAAGCTGCCTCATACTCTGCATCTTGAAGCCAATTTTTCCTCTCCCATTCCTCTTCAATTATTTTGTACATTCTCTCCTCTTCCAAAAACTGCTGGAATGCTTCTTCATCCAACCTGGACTGCTCTTCATTTTCCTCCAAATTTCTGTGTTCTTCTTCTTGCTCGTAAAGAGCATCATAGATCTCTTGTTCCATAGTCTTTCTTATATCCTCTTCATCCATCCACTTCAAAAGTAATACATTTGTACATCAACTAGAATGTAAACACACTAGAACAATCGTTATACAAATGACAATTAAATGAATACCTGTTGCCTTCTGCCATCACAATGCCTTTTTCTACCTCGAACCATACTTTCATTTGTTGGTTTTGGTACCTGATCCTTGTGACAGCTAGACTTATTATGTCTAACAGTTTGACAATTGGAGCATTTAATCTGTTTACGAGCTCTAGATTTACCCATTTTGACTCAATTTCTCTGAAAGGGTTGGGTTTATGTATTTGAATTCAAATTTGTGGTAAAATGTGAGAATAAAGTGCTTGCTATAAGTTAATGCAAGACTGGATAGGGGACTAAAACCTGTGTCCCCTACACTCTAAATCTGTTTGACCAAGGACCATAGTTCCACCAACACCCAATACAATCAAAACCATATTACAACTCTCTTACACGAATACAACAATTAACAACATAATTAACGAATTAAAACAGTAGAACATAACATATAGATTCATTAACTTCATATTAAAACACTAGAACTTAAATATTCAGTACATATTTTTCCAAAAAAAAAGGGGAAAACATAACCATAGCATTTCCTTCTCAACACTTCCTAAGATGATCAAGGAAGTTGTTCATGTCACACACTTGTGAGTGTGTCTGACAGATCATCCTCCGTATCTCCAACGCCTTCAACACATTAGCCTTTTGCCTGTTGCGAAGATCCTCGATAACCTTGTAGTTCATCACCGTAGTTCGAAAGCCTTCGATCTCAGAGATGTATTGTTGGGTTTCCTTCATACCCCGAATCAAGTCAGTCAAAGTGTTTTGGAGTCCTTTAGCAATTTTGATGTCCTTATCGTTTTCTCTCTGATAAAAGAGAGAAATCGAGTCAAACATGTAGTCGGAGTTCGAAGATTTGGCGAGTTCTTCAAGTAGTGGGAAGTCAGCCATTGGGAGGTTGTTTCTTGTGATTGTTGATATGCAAATGATATAGTGTATTAACCAATAAATAGCAAAAACAACTGGACGTTCCAAATTCAGGGACTAATTGTGAAGTTAGTAAACACAGAAAAAGTCAAGTTTGTGTGACAAAAAATACGCGGGAATTTTAAGTGCAAAAAACGGCTGACTGGCCAAATTGAGGGACCAATTGTGACATTATAAACCTAGTACCCTGCAACTTGGCCTTTTGCCTTCCTTGATACGCATATACACAATTAATGTGTTTGGAATCACCAGAAGAACCCAACTAACAAGATCCGAAACCATAAACACTATCATAATAACCCGACCCATTTAACAAAACCCAATTAAAACGAAACCTAACATACATCCACACTCACGTACTGAAACACACATCTAGTCAAACCCATTGTTAAAAAAACAAAAAAGTAAGAATGAAGGACAGAAGCATATTCGTCTCCACGTTTAAGGATGTCAAGGAAGAAGAAGAAGGTGAGGTCCTGTTCAGAATCCACTATAATGGGGTTTTTGATTATAGCCCACTCAGGTATGAACGAGGTTCATTAATTAATCTGTGTGCCTTTACCAGTGATAGGGACATATTTAGTTCAAGCCTTGATAATGTGTTATCAGAGATTAATGAACAAAAATGGGCGTTGTTTTTTTGTGATCCTAAACAATCCCTAGAAAATGGTTTGCATTTGATTCATACTGATGTTGATGTTCATACCTTGTTTGGAATGGATGAAACAAATGACTCAGTTGATATCTTCATAGCCCACAAGCCCCAAAAGTTAGCACAATTTTACTTAAAAAATATCAGTTTTGAAGTTGTGGGTTGGGTAGAGCAGGATGCTAACTTTAGGATGCTTAGTCAAACACCTTTTAGGACTACAAGTCAATGGCAGGGGATCGATAAGAAAAAAATGCAAGGGAGTGGAACTAGGACACCAAGAGTGAAAGGAGGGGTAGTAATCAAGGACGAAGAAGGGGTTGTAGCTAAAAAAAGGGACAAAATTAAAGGAAATGGAAAAGGAAAGATGGTTGATGAAGAGGAGGTTTTGCCCAGAAAAAAAGGGAGACAAGTTGTTCAAGAATTTAAGCGAGGTTTAGACGGGAAGGGGAAGGCCAAAATGGTTGAGTTTGCAGGGTTTGATGTTGAGAACTTGCCTGGGTTTGACTTGGAGGGGAAGGCTGAAAGGGTTGGTGGTGCTGCTGCAGATGTTTCAAGCGGTGTTAAGACACCCTTTCGGAGCAAAGAAAAGATTACAAACTGCGTCCTAGCACTCTTCGCCCAAAGGCGACCCTAGGTGATGTTTCAGTGATGAATACAATGTCATGTGTTAAATTCCATTAACCTGTAACACTACAGTTCATAACTTATATGTTTGTAATTTGTATACTTGTTTTAGCAGACAAGGTGGCAGCAGCATCATCAACTTAGGCCTAACAGTTTTGTCGGTTCAACAGTTTCTGGATATCAATCTCATCTGTGTAGATCATTTGAAGATTCAGCAGTTGAACGTTTTGAAGTTGGGCCCAAATTCATCTTCTATATTTTGTAACGAATCAGTAAATTAACATGTATCAGACAATGACTCCGTAGTATCAGTTATGTTCCAGTTTAATCAAACACTGTATATAGTTGACTGTTATAAGTCAACTAGCTAAGTAGTTGATAATGCATAAATTTGTTTGTTAATCCTGGGTAAATTTCTGTGAGCTATTACTTTCTTTACAAGTTGACTTTTATGAAGTCATACTTAAGTTGTGAGGACTCAGGAACACTGATATTATTTGTTCAAAGAATATCACTTTTTTGTTTTGGTGGAATAGTTCTTGGGTTAGAATTAACTAGGTTGAGTTATAAATGTGATTGGACTATATTACCCTCGTGAAACTAACAGAAAAGAGTCGTTGACATAGGTGTTAGTGGTCAAGGGACCATTCTGGCATTTAATCGCTACTGTTTGGACCGGTGGCGATGATTATGCCCGGTTTCGTCCCATCGCGATCCTCCACTACAAGTTTAGGGACCAACGATGTATTTTAGTCTTAGATTTAAGAATTGAGATTATCCTATTTTGAGAGTAAACATGACATATTGAGATTATCCTATTTTTAGAGTAAACATGACATGTGATGTTGACAATATTTAAAAGTGGTCCATTGATTTTAACTAAAGTGAACACCATCATTTCAATTTTCTTGCTTATAATCGGTGGGCCATTATTTATCAAATGAAAGAATAGTCTTAAAATTAAATATAGGAGAAATACCAGTATCACATAATTTATGTGATAGCAACATTGCTCTAAATATAAAGCTTAGGGTTTTGGCCGTATAATAGCAACGTATTTTACCAAGTGTACCGATCTAGTACGCGTAATTTTTTTTGTTCCACTTAATGTAACGAACTTTCAACTTTTGTTCCATTCTACCCATAAGATGACCGGCTACCGGAAAAAAAATTTGAAAACCGGCTATGCATCATACCTGACATTTTTTATTAAGGGTTTTGGCTGTATAATAGCAACGTACTTTTTCAAATGTACCGATCTAGTACGCGTACTATTTTTTGTCCCACTTAATATAACGTACTTTCATTTTCACACGCTTTTGTCTGTTTTTGCCCGTTTTCGTCCGTTTTTGCACATTTTCACACGTTTTTGCATGTTTTTCATTCGTTCTCACACGTTTTTGTTCGTTTTTACACATTTTCATTCGTTTTTACATGTTTCGCCTGTTTTTGCACATTTTCGTCCATTTTTGCACGTTTTCATCCGTTTTGCATGTTTTTGCACGTTTACGTTCGTTTTCGCCCGTTTTCGTCTATTATCGCACATTTTTGAACGTTTTTGCCTGCTTTTTTGCATGTTTTCGTCCGTTTTCGTCCATTTTTGCATGTTTTCGCACATTTTCATCTGTTTTCGCACGTTATCGTCCATTTTTGCACGTTTTCGTCCGTTTTTGCTCGTTTCGCCCGTTTAAAAACATGCTTAAATGGACGAAAACGTGCAAAAATGGATGAAAACGTTTAAAAACGTGCTAAAACAGGCGAAAACGTGCGAAAACATACAAAAATAGACAAAAACGGACGAAAATATGCAAAAATAGCCGAAAACGTGCAAAGACGGGCGAAAATGTCTAAAAACATGCAAAAACGGACAAAAACGTGCAAAAATGTGTAAAAACGAACGAAAACGTGCAAAAACATAAAAAATGTGCAAAATCAGGTTAAAACATGTAAAAACGAATGAAAATGCGTAAAAACGAACAAAAACGTGTAAGAATGGATGAAATCATGCAAAAACGTGTGAAAATGTGCAAAAACGGACGAAAACGAGCAAAAACTGATGAAACATGCAAAAATGGGCAAAAACGTTCAAAAACATGCGAAAACAGACGAAAACGTGCGAAAACGAACGAAAACGTGCAAAAACGGATGAAAACGTGTGATAACGTGCAAAAACATTTAAAAACGGACGAAAACATGTAAAAACGGATAAAAACGTGCAAAATGGACAAAAACGTGCAAAAATGTGCAAAAAAATTTTTGGTGCCGGTTAAACAAGTTTGGTGGGGTAGATTGGTACAAAAACAGAAAGTTCGTTACATTAAGTGGAACAAAAAAAAGTACGCGTACTAGATCGATACACTTGGCAAAGTACGTTGCTATTGTACGGCCAAAACCCTAAAGCTTACATTAAGGCTGCCTCCGCCTCTAAGCAAGAGATCTCAATCCTTCTTATTTTATCTGTCACGTCAGCTTTTTCTTTTCAGTGATTTTTAGGCGATTGGATGCCCTAGTAAGAACGACCATAATCAATTTTTTTTCTTTTCCTTCTTTTATAAAATACTTTAAAAAAAAAAAAAAAAAAAAAAAAAAAAAAAAAAAGAAGGTAAGTTGCATTCACATGTTACCAACACTTACCAATTAAAACTATAATAATAATAAAAAATAAAAAAATAAAAAGTTCATCTTCAACCTATAGAAACACACACGCATTAAAAACACACACACTGAACACACACATTAATTTAAAAAAAGAAAGAGAAAGGAGAGTGATTATCGATCGCATGCACGCTCACTTCCTTACTCCAAGCGATCCACGATCGAGTAACCACAATAAGGTGATCGAGTAAAAATCGATCGCATAAGTCGATCGCTCGAGCTTACTGGGAGCAGCCTAATCATTATCTTTAAGGATAATTACAAAAAAAATTATTTAATTTATCTATTTTTGTTGTACTCTTTATTTTTTTGTTATTTAAACACAATCCTTTCAATAATCATTTTATCTTTCGATGTGAACATGGTTGTTAAAAAACGTAAAAGAAGGATAGAAACATATACGAAAGTTAAATTTTTTTAAAACTTTGTGTTTTAATAAAAAAAAATAAAAATAGATACAAATTTTTTTCATTAGTCTCCCTAATATTCCCTTATCTTTATTACTGTATTTTTATTAAAATAACATGAGATCATATATAGAGAGTGCAAGAAAGCCATACTCCAAAAAACCAAATAAAAAACCACATGATCTTCCCAAGTCAAAACAACATCTTCAACTGGTCTCAAACACATTTTATTGTCAGAAAAAAAACACAACCCACAAACACCACATTCCTTGACAACAACCTCTGTACCACAAAACATGCAGTGTCCAACCCACAACTTCTTCAAGTACAACACATCTTTATGTGCTTGCAACCCAGGTTACTATTACAACACAACACAAAACACTTGTGCTCCATTCACAAGCAGCCAAGGACAAGATGAGTTCATGGTTGGTTCAGGAGTTGACTACTCCATAAACATACCTGCAAACATCTTTGCATTTGATACTATAAAGAAGTTTACACAGTCACAAGCTGTGTTTCTTGAGGCTACACTTGTTGTTGTTGCTTCTTGGCTTTTGTTTTGTGTTTTTGTTAGATTTGTTGGGAAGCTTGGTGATGGGAGTAGTAATTTGTTTAGGTTGAGATGGTGGATTAGTAGATTGGATGTTACTTTTTCTACACGTCATTGGCTGGTAATTTTTTTCTTGATTCTTGTTTGAGTTCTTGAAAGTTGAATTTGTGTAAATTTTTGTTAAAAATTGAATCTTGGGGTAATTGGATTTGACCCTTTTGGTTTCTTAGTGGTTGGGGATGAATTTGAGATGTGATTGAGTTTTGCTACTAAATTTGACTTTTGAAAAGTCAAATGTGCTAATGGGTTGAAAACTGGGCTTAATTTGTTGTTGAACTTCAGTTTGGTAAAAATTCTGCAAAAGTTCGTGTTTCTAATTGTATTCAAGATGTGATTTTTAAGATTTAGTTCCTGATTATGATTGTTTACTTACTTTGAAATTACGCATAAGCTGTTAAATCCGAGGTTGGAAACAACTGGATATCAAGATTTGACCCTTTTAGCTCTTGTTTCTGATGCTGATGCTGAGTGTTGGCTTGTAGCCAAAGTTGTTATATTTGGTTCTGTATTTCAACCTTTTAGGAGTCAAATGTGTTAAATGTTTGATTACTATCAAATTGTGCATATGCTGTTAAATTTGAGTTCGGAAAGAACTCTATTTGACCCTTTAGTTGTTAATTTTGATGCTGTAATTGTTAGATTTGATTCTACATTTCGACTTTTTATGAGTCAAATGTGCTAAATATTTGATCGCTTTGAATTTGTGCATATGCTAAAGATAAATAACCTTGAACAATTTGTTGAATTTGATTTAAGAAACAGCTAGATTTGACCCTTTTAGTTCTTGTTGTGGATGTGGTTATTGTGATTCATCATATTGTGAATTGGACTGTACAAAAAGTGCATGGTTTGGGACAATTACTAATATTTGTTATTAAGTTAATTAGGGGAATTACATGAAGGGGTTGGGATTTGGGATGCCGTATCCCATACCCTTTATAATTTAGTATCAAATATGAATCTTCATGTATGGACAAGGAATTTATGCCAGTGAAGTTATTCTTTGCCTATAGAAATAAGGCAAACTGCAAATGCTTTCAGCCTTTCAAAATCAACCTTTAAAGGCTTATAGTGTAATAAGTTTATATTCAGATAAAGGACCGAATTCATGTGATGATTGATGAACCGACTAATGCCAATGGGTTCTCCATGAACATTACATGGATGCAGAACGGAGGCATTGCCTGGTGTGGGGCAGGTGCTGGCACAGCAAGGAAGGAAAAGAACCTTTACTTGTGCGATTATAAACTTATTATATGCAGTTTTATGTTGATTTTTAAAGTAGGTCTCCTTTTATGTGCACAATGGCCACTGAAATACGGATTAGGATAATGTAGGATTAGTATCGTTTATATGTTCTGTCAAACGCGGTTTGGTAAATCTCCTTTTGTTCTTGACAAACAGTCCCATCTGGTACCTTACACATATGCCTATGTATATATGTTTATTTTTTAGATGATCATTGTGAATATGACAAGCATCTTGTATTTTCTTGGACTGTGTATATTGATTGTTCTACGTTGCTTATGTGATTTATGTAGGATGATCAAAAGGTTGTCAAGAAACGAAAAACTGAACTTGGTGGAGCTTTCTCAATTGGAAGTTGGATTCTTTTTATTGGTTTGTTTGCTGCGTGAGTGACTACTAAATTTCATATCTACTTCCTAAATCTCTCTAGTTATATATATGTAAAAATAGGCATATACGCTCCTGAACTTAAACACTTCTTTTTGGTTAAATACCTATAATATCACGATCACGTCATCTACCGCTAACCTGGTAGGTGGGACTTGCTCTACTTTGACTTCTCTATTTTTAGTTGGTTATAATCAATGATAATAAACATAAACGGTGATTCGTGGCATGAGGATAAGAGATATACTTTGACGGAGAAATTTTTTATTGATGATTTATGTTAGTTAAATTGATTATAGCTGACCGAAAATGATGTAACTTAAGGGGGTGTTTGGACTTTGGATTTGTGTTTTGAAACTGATTTGTTTGGACTTGAGGTCATAATATCGGTTTCTAATGTTTTGATAAACATATGATGCTATTTGCTTCTGATTGTCGTAATATTTAGGGGTCAAACAATCACTTCTGGATAATCAATTTTGAAACTGATAAAACAGATTATTCAAGGTATAATATTTACATCTTGTTCCCGATTTGAGTGACATTACATCTATTCCGGTTTTACAAACGTTCTCTATTGTTTTTTCACGAAGATGTTTTTTTAGTCAATTTTATCTATTAACTAATAAAAAGAAAGACTTTTCTAAACACTTAAAACATCCGATTGTCTGATTATCACAATTTTTCAACAGAAGAAGCGCATCCAGACACCATGTTTTAATACTCCTTTAATTATAGTTGATTATCTGATTATTCAGTATCATGTGATACTTTCAATAGGCACATCCAAACATCCAGTAGGTATGCAACTATAGATCTTTTAGATCAAGTATCGAATATGAAATCCTGAAAGTATGGTGACACATATAAATCATTTTTTCAAGCGTCTCTTCATTCCGACCCCTTGTTTCACTTGTATTTAACCTTACATATTTGCATTTTACCCCGTCACAGGCTGCTTTACCAAGTTATATCAATGAGAAGTTTTGAGATACACAATGTTATAGCATCAAATGCACCTGACTTAGCTTCCTTTCATAACGACATGGAATTCAACATAACAACCATCTCCACCATGAGCTGTTCCAATCTACAAGGTCTCGGAAATATAGTCACTGGAAATCCTGGTTTCATGGACTATCGAACCTCACCCCCTTCCTCTTTCTTAAAATTCTCTTGTGAAAACACCACAAAGGGTCCGACTATATCTCTTAAATGTGATGATTGCCAGCTTTATAGTGACAATATATACATCACATGGCAGTTTGTTGATCTCCCGAATGTACCAGCAACCGCTGCTGGTTTTGAATTTAAGTTGACTTCAAGAGACCGCTTTCGCAAAAAGCATGTGAGTTTTGTTAGCGGTTTTTTGAGGAATGGAAGCACTAACAGTGCAAAGTTTGTTACATATAGAGGAAAAGATCCAAATATTCTGCAATTTAATTTGTTTCCGAGAATATACCGGAATAAACACAATCTAAGGCTCATACAGCCTCTATTTCATGATTTCCTTCCGGGTTCATCTTATAATGAGACAAGCCAGCTGCAGGCCTCTCTACAGGGATCTAATGATGGACTCGTTAATACTACGTTATATCTCAGTTATCTTTCGTCTTACATTGTGGAAATTGACAATCAAAGCACTCTTGGGCCTGGTGAGTCATTATATTGTTTTCTTCTTAGGCGATGGTTTAGCTTTGCATTTTGGAACTGATTATTTGATTATATATCCCTTCTTTTATTTCAGTTGAGATTCATTTCACAAACGTCTCTCATCTGTTCATCCAATATTCTTTTTTGGTCATATAGCACATTCAAACACTATCACTTTTCAAAAATGCGTCAAACACTCGTTACCATATACTTGTTCAGTAACTGGCTTTGTCATACATTATAAGATGCTGCTGAAAAAAAGAATATTGCTTTTCATGAAGCTGCTTAGGATAATGTATTGTTTTATCCCTCAAAACTACAGTACTTTCTATTCTAGGATGTCGGGAGTTCATTGCAATGATTTGTAGATGGTTACTGCTAATATTACATTATTCCTATTAGTCATAGATGCAAGTTATTTAGTAAAATTGGTTATGGTTAACATGCTCAATTAAGGGTTTTTTGACATTCTCCTTATTCTAACACTTTTGCAGGACAAAATTTCGAGTTAATCATAGTGATCTAACATATTTTGTTTTTGGAAGAATGCAGTGGGCTTTCTTGCTGATTTGGGAGGCTTGTATTGCATTAGTGTTGGTATCTTTTTCTACTTTATGGTGCAAGTACGTTTCTTATTCCTTTTCTGTTAAATACTCGTCTTTTTCTCTGTCTGAACAAACATTTAGTAGCAGTACTAGAATTTTTGGAGTAAACGTTGAAATGCTCTAAACTGTTTTGTTACCAGCTTAGTCATTTTTTCTTTAGAATGAGCTTGTTTCCAAAAGTGGATGGGATACATGATTGGTTTTTCTCTAGTTTGAATAATATATACTTGAAACGACGGTATTTTGTACTTTAAAAAATGAAAAAAAACTGGTCCAGCCTTGGGTTTAAAGAGTCGTCTGTTAATGGTGTACTTCATGCCATTCACACTTTGTATCCTTGTAGTTTGAATTCAGATTCAAGAGGTTCCGTAACGAGGATATGGTGATGAGAAGTATTAGAAATCGCCGGAAAGCCCAAGTACGATGGAATAAGGTATGTTGTCTTAGATTAGTATCATGATTAGTTTGAACGTTTGAAAGTCATATAATCAGTTTCATACTTGTGGCAGTAAAACTTTTCATCTATGGTCAAACTAAAGTTACGTATTACCCATTCATTTAACTTGATTTCATGGACTTTTACTCCTATTTCACATGCTGTCTCCTTTTTTCTATAAATATGCATTTGTGTTCATTATAGCTATAAATTACATAAATAATCCAGATTTTTGAAAAACATTTATAACAAGTTTAAATAGCTGAAGCACATTTACTAAACGCATTACAGAATCACTTTCGGTCAACACGTTTGAACACTTGAATTCTGATTGATTATTCTGATTGATTATATTACTATTGAAACCAGCTAAGGAAGTACGTGAGCTTTACATGGGGTCGTGGAACATTGCCGGTTGAAGAGGGGGAATTTTTGGGAACGACAAATTGCAATTGTTTCGCAGTACCAAAAGGATCATCATTTGACCGAAAGAAGCAAAGACGAACTGATAATATCAGTTTCAACAATAAAGTTAGCACACCTAGCGACAAGGTAAGGAGTTAGAAGTCATTATCCTTTAGTAATTACTTGTTTCACCGTTTTGGCCTTTGGGAAAAAAATCGACAAATATAATACATTCTCACATACATACAGACACGAGTATATGTTCATAGACATACATATGGATACATATATGGTATATATGTGTTTGTCGATCTAGGCCAGTTTATTGTGACCCATATTGCTTGTTAAAATCCTAGAAAACATGTGATAGCTTCCCTGTATTTATCTGCAGGTTGTACTAGATGTGAAGCATGAAGAAGGTAACGGAATTAGTAGCATGCATTCAACAAATAATGCTGAAATACCTCTGCCGCCATCATTAGGTAAATTCAATAACGAATGAACACAAAAGTACTATGCACTCGATAATGCTGATTTTGTCTTTTAACTCTTTATGTTGGCAGAAATGAGGCCTGGTTCTGAAATTAGCATTGCGGAAATTCAGGAAAACCTTAAAAACCTCTATGAATACAATGTGATGCTTCGTGAGAAGTTGGTTAGCACTCAATCTACTATCCATGCCCTAACATCGAAGAATTCTGCATCTTCATCAGACCAAACATGAAGTACGGAGTGTTAGTCGTATGGTTATTTTCAGGAGGGTATAGAAGTTAATTTTGTGTTAGGGTTTTGTGCAGCAATCCATTATGCACTGTAAAGTTTGTTTTGTGGATGTAAATTTGAGGGGATGATGCATATACTAGCTGTCAATGGTGTATAATCATAACAGCACTTTTAGATATTATAGGTGTGATCATTCTTTTTGTTGTAGTTATCACGAGCATTTCGTGGCAACAAGGTGCTAGTGTTTTGCTAAAATTGTATATGAAAAGGGCTTTATCGGTTTGACGTTTATTTACATTAGAAATTTTAATGGCTATATTACATCCATTCTGCAATAATTAGTCACTTCTTAGAGTGGCTGTTGGCGTGTTCTGTCATGTTTTTGCGATAAATTTTATTACAGCATTCTTCTTTTGGAACGGTGAAAATTTATTATATAGTGCTAATAAGGGACTCAACAAAAATTCAGTGAAAAGGCAACTTCTGAGACAACACCAAGATTACAAACCATGAAACTAGACTTGATTACCATAGACTCAAGAACAAGTTTGGATCAGACACCGAATATTGTCTAGTTCGTTTTCTGCATGCTTCCAATACTGTTTGTTTTAGCTTTTTTAAGAGGCTTGTGAGCTTAGTTTTCTACATTCTAATATTGTTTGTTTAAGCAACTAAGGGTTTTTTTAGGCTTACGAGCTTTTTAGCTTATAAACGTACGCTTATGAGCTTATATATGGATTATTATAAGCCCATTTTTTTGGGCTTATTGGAGAATAAGCTAGCTTATTTAAGTGGTGTTAAAGTAAAAGGCCTTTATACCCCATATAACTACATATAAATGTACATATGATATACCCTTTGGTCAATTTATCTCTCTGATGTTTTCCTACCAATGCTTTTTGCAAGCATACAGTGTGTTTCAACTAACTTTGTCCTGATTTCTGATTTGTTCACATGAGGATAGAGAACACTATAATACATACCCTCATAAAATTTAGATAAAATTAGTTAAAAAAAAAAAAAACAATGCAGATCAAGTTGGCTATCATTCAAAGGCCTGACAAATATCCATATAGAGAACCTAAAAAATTAGTCACAAAATAATAAGATATAAACATGACAGGTTTTGAAGATGTCAATCTTTTGGATTCGATAAAGATACAATGCATTACTCAAAATTCCATAAGTATACAAGCTTATGACTGGCAGTAGACAACGACCATAACGAACACTGGAATAAATCACAGTGCTAAAAGATGAACACGAGTTTAAAACAAACCACAACCAGACAAATATGTATCAAAACTGAACCAACCAGAGAACATTAAGTACAAATTTACGGGTCTATATATCTTTAGCATGTACAAACTCAGGCTATAAAATACTGAATCAGATGCAACCAAACCAGACATTCTTGATTCACTGCGAAATTCCAGTACCCTTTTACCAAATCTGTTTCTATGTTGACTGGGCCTCTGGGTAAGGGTTGGAACGAGGTCGGGTCACAGCAGCTAAGATGTCAGCATAGCCAACCAATCCAACCAAAACGTCATCATTCTCAGTTTCTGTCACCCAAACATGTGTTGCACGATGAGACAACATCTGTGCCATGACTGCAGCCAGCGAGTTTGTTGCTTTACACGTTAATGGAACACTTCTACCCCTGTACATGCTCCTATTAATACCAAAACTTTGACTCGAAGGATTGTGATTAAAGAACCCAATACTCCTGCTACTGAAAGTACGTTGCCTAGTGAACCGGCCGCCGCTCCCACCATTAGCTAAATTGGTACCATTTCCGATCCCGGACGCCGCCAAATCAGGAAGTGACTTTGAAGACACGTTATCCTCAACACCCGTCACAAATTGACCTGCAGAAAGATTAGCAAGAGCCCACGCTGCTGCTAAATAGTCACATTTCCATAGTTTGGAAGCTGAGATCTCTCCTATAATCTTGTGTCGACCGTCTGGTGTTGGTTCAACAACTGCAAATGCACTTGGTTCACGAGGGATTTTAAGGGCGGCTTCGATTGCAGGTGATGATGCTCCAATTGAACAGTAATTTGGGTTAACTGCACCCAGAGATGAGATGGAGGATAGCGGAAGGGGGGCTAAAGCTCCGAGGCAACCTATTAGGAAGCGAATGACGTCTTCTCTTGAAAGGCAACAATATTTGTCACGAATGATGGTGGGTGGTGTTGAAGATGAAGATCGGTTAATATTGGGAATGGTAATGTTTGGATTGCTGTCGATGTTTTTGAGCCATTTCCCGTTATAGAGTATTGAGAAACGCTTGCTCATGCCGCGCCATCCGATGCTTTTTGGAACAAGAAGACGCCTCACCCCGTTCTTCATTATCTCCAATGCATCTATTAATCTAGCATAAAAAAACTAGGACGTCAATGAGGGAGTTCACACTATCAAGCATGGTTTCCCAATTTTTTTTATAGAGTAAGTAAATGCTAATGGTAGAACAAGGGGTGTTTGCATATACGGTTTGCAACTATAAATTATTCGTCAAATAATCAGTTTCATACCCGTGACAACAGATTTTAGTATCTAACAGTAATTTCTTTCAACCTATTTACCGATTCTTATAACCTAATCCAAGATTTTCATTCTCATTCCACAAGCTTCTCACTATTCATAAATACGTTTTTAGGTCATTTCATCTATTAATTTATAGAATTATTAGAACTTGTAAACCAGTAAAACATCTGATTTCGTAATCATAACCACATCATCAGAAGCACATCAAAACACCGCTGATTATTCAACATTACACACTCATTTTTAGAATATATATTCAAACCCCCCCCCCCCCCCCCCCCCCCCCTAGGAATTCAATTTTTTTAGTACCTTGATACACCCCCTCCCTCCTTCTAATAGTAGTTGATAGTATCTAAGGAGAGTCATGTGGTGACATGATGTTTTGTGAGGTATCAGGCCTCAGTGATTGACCGCTAAGCCGACAACTTGGGTTTTTGTCATGACTATTGACACACCTTTCAAGATTGTTCTCTACATGTATTTATGGAAAAATGTTCTCATTTATCATAATTCATGTTTATGTTCAAACTTGATTATTTGGTTTGATTATACTTCGACTCCCATTTATTTCACCATAATTAGACTGTCGCCAAGTTGATTTATGAATAATATATTTATATGTAGGATTTTAACCCATCAAGCAAATGCCTTTATGCCATTTACCTGCGCCAATCATGTCCTCTACTAGAGGTGAATATAGGTGAAACGGTCCTCGATTGGGTGCCAATACTCCTTTTTGTCAATAACTAACATGTTAAATATGGCGACAGAAATATAATGATTATATTTTTTTAAAAGTAAAGCAAGCATTTGAATACATCGAGTGACTTATAAACTGTTTGATCCATTTCACCCATTTGATTATAGCTAAGGTTTTAAACTTTTCCATTTGTAGCATTTATAAAAAAATCAACCTGCTCTAAGTAAACGGGTAGACATTAACACATCTAAGTTTAGAAAGTAAACTAAAAGATCCAAGAAATAAAAGAGAACTAAAATATGCAAAACTGAGAAACACACAACCATAGGTAACTAACTCTATCCAAATTCTCTTGCGCATCACATATATGATTTTGACCCCTTTTGACTTTTGCGGATAGCTAATGTTTTATATAGGATTACAAAACTATATTTTATTATAAACAGAAATTAGTAGAATTAATATGATTATTATGAGCAGTTAAATATACTTTGGGTTTCCATTTCATCTATAATGAAGTTTTCAATTGTACATTTTGACTCGTTGAAGAATATATGACCCAAATCAACCCATATTAAAGTAAATGCCACCTCGAAAAGTAAACAAAAAGATCCAGGAGATAATATATATAATGTATGCAGATCTGATTAAAAAGAACACACGCAGATCTAGCATAACACATAAATGCACATGTGGACCTAGAGAAAACACGGAAGCATACATATTTCAAACTCTTCGAAATGGTAATCAGATCACTAGGATGTGCTCTCAGTGTCTCACATGCTTGTCTTTAGCTTTTTAAAGGGTAGGATAGGAATTAATATCCAGCATTATATGGTTTTCATAATTCTTTAGAAGCAAATTCAACATTTATCCCTAAATTATTCACCTACAATTTTCGTATGTATGTTAATTATGTTCCAAATTTCTTTTTTCAGTGTCAAAAGAGTTATTATGGATTTATGGTTTCAAACGTGACAAAGAATCATTTTATATAAATCAACATCAAGTTCCCCACTTTCACCCGGAAAGCCCAAAAGCTAAAAGAATCTATCAATAAATTCAAAAAGCAATAGATTCGAATAAATCAAACCAAACCCGACACTAATAATAACAATTTAAACCAATCACATTTCAAAATCTGGAACCCAATGCTCCTAAACACGAAATCAATATAAAATAACAAGATCACTTGCAAGACCAAGCCAACACAAAAACTTAATTCCAAGTTCAATAAACAAATCTAATAATAAACAAGACAAAAACTAACCTTGTACCAGGATCAACCTCCTTCAACAAAGTATTATCAGGAACAACCACTTCAGAAACAGGCGTCTTCAACGCTTTATCTTGATCATTCAAGCAATCCTCTTTAGCCAAAAAAGCAACAATATCAAGTGGATTCAATATACCAACAAACCTCTGATGCCTCAATTCTGCATTTTCAATCATACCCATTTGCACTGCTGATCTTCTTTTCCAAACAGCAATCCCGCACTCTGTCGATTCACCTATCGCCCTTATCGCGGCCTCAACCGTCTCATTTTCAGTAAACTCAATCATCTCAGGCTTACCCACTGTCAGATCACCAACCACATGATACAAAAACACTGATGCCATTGTCAAAAACTGAAAAAAGATTATATATTTGAGTACCCTTTTGGCTGAATTACAAAACCCACAACTCAATTTTCAGTTTTTTTTAGAAAATTCAAAAAACCTTAAAACAGGGTATGCAAGTAACTTTTTCAAAAAGTATGAAATTTGTGAAAAAGATTATATATTTGAGTACCCTTTTGGCTGAATTACAAAACCCACAATTCAATTTTGAGTTTTTTTGATGATCTGAGTGAATTCTATAAAAGGGTGTGCAGATAAATTTTGAAAATTTTGGATTTTGATTTATATATTTGAGGACCCTTTTGGCTGAATAACAAAACCCACAATTTAAATTTGGGGTTTTTGATTGAAATTGATGAGTTTTATAAGAGGGTATGCAAGAAAATTAAAAGAAGATGAAACTGAGTGATGGGTAATTTAAGAAGTGGTTTTAATGAAGATGAAATGAAGTGAGAGTAAGTGAATGAATTGGCCATGGAACAACAGAGATGGGTTTGTAAAGAATGCCACCCATGAAATGATGAAAAGATTTTAAAATTTTTTGTTTTTGTTTTTGATGATTGATAAGGTTTGTGTGTTGAGGAGAAAGAGAAGTGAGTATTAATCAAATAATTATTGAGTTTGATGGAGGTGATGCAACCTTCTTGATGCTGTTTGGATTCTATTATTATAAGATCCAATATTGAATTTTGCTACCACCAGACAGTAACAGACAATCATTGTGTCATTTTCAATCTAATCCCAATTAACAAGTTGTTTTTCTCAAAATGCCCCAGTTGCCCAACTTTATTACCTCAAATGCCCCACTTTTTTTTCACTTTTCAAAATGCCCCATGGGCAACTCTCCCATGGGCAACTCTATCAAATATTTGGGCCCACGTTGTAATTCCAAAGTACAAATCTAACACTTTGTCTGTTGAGCAACTTTGACCTAATGTATTGGACAACTGATAATTTTTGTCTTTTATTGAAAAAGCAAAATTTATATTTTTAAATTTTAAATACAAATAAGTTGGGCAACTTGGCCCCACACATATGTACTTTTAGGCAACTATTTATAAAAACCAATTTTTAAATACAAATAAGTTGGGCAACTTGGCCCCACACATATGTACTTTTGGGCAACTCTTTATAAATACCACTTTATACCATACAGATACACCTTTAATAAACCAAATTACATATCCCAAAAAATTATTTATTATCCTAATACACCTAAATACAAAACACAAAATACCCAAATCATCCCCCCCACACACACACTACTGCTTTACCCCACACACATCTTCCCTCTCAAAGGCCAAAAATCATCTGCAAGTTGAAAGAGATATCCTTCCCTCTCAAACTCAATAATCCAACGGCCTAATCATACTCCCTCAATAGTTCTTCTTCCATACGACGCATATTCGTACATTGAAATCAATCCGACGCATATTCGTACAATCAATCGCTGTTCTTCAACATCTCAAGAATCCAACCACGAACATGTTTGATGCAAAGCTAACGGTCAGATCTAGATTAGAACATATTACTACTATTAAAGGTGCATTGAATGTGAATAGAACCAAATTGTTTAGAGAAACTGTCTTTGGCCCTTGGTTAGATTTTCCTAAGTATTCCCCTGACAACCACTTATACCATTATTTATATCAAAATGCAGTTCAAGTGTCAAAAGTTAGTGATTGTTGTCCACCTTTAACTTTTGTACTAGGTGATAATGTTTTTTATTTTGGCCGTGAACAATTTAGTCTTCTAACTGGGTTTCATTTAGGACCAGTAGATAAAAGTGAAAGTGACCACGGCCATGTTGTTAAGGGTTTAACATATAGTCCTTTTTTTGATCGGTTGTTTACCGATAAAAAAAAAGTAAGAACAAAAAAGTTAAGGGTGATGACCTTTTGGCGTTGGTAAAGTCGGCGGAAAGGTGGGAATTGTTATCCGATGAAGATGCTGTGAGGGTTGCTTTGTTGGTGATTGCAACATTTGTATTTATTGGTCGGGAAGGAAGGTTTAATGTTCCTGACCATTTGCTAAGGAATGTTGAGGATTTTTGTGTATGGAATGAGTATCCATGGGGCGAATACATGTGGGCTCATCTGTATAAAAGAACGGTGAATGCTGTTCCTAGGCATCTTGAGGCAGAATCAAAGAAGCCCGTTCCAAAAGATCCAAAAAAAGAACAAACATACACTCTGTATGGATTTACATGGGTGTTGAAGGTTAGATTTTACTTGTAACATACATTATTTGTGCTTGTATATATTCTGATGGTTAATCTAAATAATGTGTTGGCATTGTTCCTTAGGCATTGGCTTGGTTCCCTAGGCATTGTTCTGTAGTCAGTGTAAGTGTTTGTGTAGATTTAAGGATGTTATGGTTGATGGTTTCGCACTGGATAAATACATAGAAACGATTTGTAAACGGTTGGTTGAAACCACTGACAATGTCTCTTCATCCACTGCTAGTTCAGAAGAACCCACTGCTGCAAAAACACGTTATGTAATTGTATCCCCTGTTACTACATATACAACCACTGCTATCCTAACCACTGCAACCATTATCACAACCACTATAATCACAATCACTAACTCTTAATTCGATGTATTTGTTTTTTCAGATTTGGATTATGGAGACATTCCCAAACAGCTCCCAGTTCTGGACCAAAGACCCAGAGAAGATCCCACGTTGTCTAGCTTGGTCAAAAGTAAAAAACTTTGAAAAAAAGCATTACACAATTTTATTTGATCCGGTAAGTAAAAACCCAAAATTAGTTAACCGTTGTATGTTTTTATTGCATTTAGCATATCAGCTTATCTCCTTTGTTATTTAGGCTTTCAGACCACTACAGAAGATTGTACCAACAAATGCCGAGCTGAGTTGTCCGTGGTACATTCGCAGTAAGGAGTACATCCGTCAACTAGATTCCCAACTTGTTGAAAGAAGAGAAGAGTTGGC